>VURO01013677.1:56603-68800 GCA_015108175.1 Pelvicachromis taeniatus | reverse complement strand
GTGTGTGTGTGAGAAAAAAGGCTGCTCAGCACACACATAAATGGCTGCACTCGTGTTTTCTGCCTGGCGCACACTGCCTCGGCCCTTTTAAAGGATATGGTCGTATTACTCAGCATGGGGTCAAAGGTCAGAGCCAGTGAGGCACTCGATACAGAAGACGCTGTGTTCTCGCCGAGCTGCCACTCGGCTTTCTTCTGTGTAAAACATCGGCCTCTCTGTGTTGTTTTGACATAATGATCGTCCTGTTTTGCGGTCGACACAGCGCGCTGACAAGCCCACGTGCGTGGTGGCGAATGTGTGTCACTCTCTATACTTAAACGCCCAAATTTAGTTGGAGAAAGTTTCATTTTGAAAGCTTTTATTTTAGACTTGTGACCCAGATTTTCTGTCATCATATGCAATGTCCCCGTGGCTCGCTTGTGCTATCAGAATGATGCAGGGAGAAGTACACCATATTGCCAAAAGTGTTCATTCGTCTGCCTTCACACGTATATGAATTAGAGCGACATCTCACTCTTAATCCTTTGGGTTTAATACGACGTAGGCCCACCCTTTGCAGTAATAACACCTTCAGCTCTGCTAGGAAGGCTTTATGGGAATTTTTGATCATTCTTCCAGAAGCACGTTGAACGAAATGTCCTTGCTTACTCATATCTGCTCTAATTCATCCCAAAGGTATTCATTTGGGTTGAGGCCAGGACTCTGTGCAGGACAATCAAGTTCTTCCACACCACACTCACTCATCCATGTTTTTATGGACCTCGCTTTGTGCACTGATATGCAGTCATATTGGAACAGGAAGGGGAAATCCCCGCAAAGATGGAAGCATGAAGTAATCCAAAGCTCCTGAGCAATTCATTCTTTCTCTAATGTTTGCAGAAGCAGTCTGCATGCCTCAGTCTTTGATTTTATACACCTATGACCACTGAAGGGGTAGAAACACCAGAAACACCAGCAGGCATGGCCTCCTCATAAGCCTCTTAAAATCTGAGAAGAGGGCATCTACAGGTTTGAGGTGTTCTCTCCTGTGCCATATACAGTGCCTTAATGCCTAGTGTATTGTTGTTGTGAGTTGTTGAGACCACACCATCAGTGTCGGTTTTATTGCCCCTCTAAAACCCAAAATAACAGTACATTTTTAAGCAATAGATTGCAAAACAATGTACCGAATGTGATACAAATGAGTATAGATTTTTAAATAAACACGTATTTAATGATTCAGGCTTAAAAGGGTTAATCTGCAGTAATCGATACACTCCGTAAAAGCAGGACTCAGTAAGATGAGGGTAAATCTAATCGTATATCTTGTGCTGCCAGCTGTTCCTGTCCTCCCACAGTCTGAACAGCTTCATGATGTTCCTGGACTGTTTCAGCGTGCTCTCCTCTCATTAGCGCATTAGTGCATTGCCTGATACGTGTGACTCACTGTGGCTATAGGTTTGGGGTTTTTTTAGTTCAGTAAGAAATGAAAATCAGCTTAAATGGATTTGATGGATGTAATGATTTAAATGTGACAAATCCCACAAGGGAAGCGATCCTTTAAAAATCCTTTTGCTGTTGTTCTGGCAGATCAATCTGGAGAGCCGGCAGTTTAAGCCAGTATTGAATTTTTTGCATAAACACTAAAGGATATCTTGACTCTGTCAATCCTGTGTGGTTATTTAAACTGTAATTGTATCTCATTCAACATTCAATATTTTTATGTCACCATTCTGTCTATTGACATTAACAATTAATTAAATATTTCAGCGTAACACACTGCAGAGGAGGGATGTACAGTACAGCATCTGCTTACAGCACTGTGCGCCTATCATTTCTTTATGTTTTAATAGAGAAATTGGCAAGAGGTGCTTTTTTTTTATTATAAATATATAAATACAGCACACAAGGCAAAAACAGAGTTTGTGCGCCTAGCTTCTAACAACCTTGAAAGTCATTATTTGACCACCTGTATTTTCCAGCACAGGTTGAACTCTATTGGGCAGCTTTGTTGTCAGTTTTTTCGAGTAGTCATCTAGAATAGTACTCCAGGCTTCCTGAAGGACATTCAAAGCTCGTCTCTGGATGTTGCCTGCATTTTATTCTGTTCTCTGTCAAGATGATCCCACACTGCTTCAATGCTGTTGAGATCTGAGCTCTGGGGAGGTGAATCCATTACTGATAGTGTTTCGTTGTGTTTTTCTATGCATGTATGCTTTTCTTGCACTGGAAGTCTCTAACACCACTGGCCAGTGACAGAGGAGGCACGGGAACACTTATCCCCAACACTCTTCTGCTTGACCCGCGTTTTCGCCAGTCTCTGTGGCGCAATCGGTTAGCGCGTTCGGCTGTTAACCGAAAGGTTGGTGGTTCGAGCCCACCCAGGGACGTCTGCTTTTTCCTAATGCAGAACACATCGTTATTGCCACCATCGCTTTATACTCGGCTGTAGGCTTGACATCAGCTAAAATATCAACATGCTTTGTTGCTATACTAAAGTAATTTTTCCATTAATACCTAAGATTGACTTGCCACGGATCGACTAGTTTTCCACTACAATCCAGTACTGTGCATGGTTGTCATCATAGCAACGTGTCCCGCAATGTAATTAATATGTGCTACAAAAAAATGGTGGACGTCTTAGCAAGAATATAACTGCTGCTCAGTCTGTGGGTTTTCATCAGACTCGGGGCTAACAGCATTGTTTTTTGTAGCCATTTCCCTCGTTGCCGTGTTTCAACCGGAACGCCTATTGATTCAGCCTTCACCAACACATTTTGCATGTCAAGCTAAAAATTAAAATTTAGCTCAACACATTAATCATTCAAGAAAAGACAAGGAGGCCTGAACATGGCGTTCGTTTGTCTGCAACCGCCTCCTCTACTTACCAGTATGGGTTCAAATCATCTTTAGCTTGAATAACGAGATATCGATTCATTAAATCCTGAATTGTTTTTTAAATATATACACCAGAATCTCAGGTTAAAGCTCACAAAACTAATTTAACAGCATCCAAACAGCTAAAACAGCAAATGAGAGCAGGTAAACGAATTCCGCACAAGGACGTGACCACAAAGCGCAGATCATTCACCCGATGGCACGTATACAGACACGCCATCAGGACTGAAAGTCGACATTTCACAGATTCTGATGCTGCAGGTTTTGTCACTCTCTGACCAAAATTCACTGAACCAGCAGCAAAAGAAGATCAAAACTACGATTCACGTTTGATAAACATCATCATGAATTCCCTTCTACCACAATAAAATCACACTTTCTCTCTTTCAGTGTACTTCAAGAACAATTTCCCATCTCAAATCTCTGTTTTCTGCATTATTCACTTGCTTATTACATACCAGGTCTACAGTTGGGTACAGCATTTATTTATTTTTTGTTTGTTTTGTTTGTTTTTTTTCAAAAATGACCTCTGACAAAAAACCCAAACATTTCTGCTGTTCAATACCAAAGAAATGTAAACATTTTAAAATTATGCCACATTGCAAAACACTTGATTGTGTCTCTAATAAAACCTCTGTAACTTTGCTCTGCTTCACTTCAGCAGCATCGAAGTGACGCAGAGCTTCACTTCTCTGCTGATATGCTGATTCATAGTTTTCTTCCGTTTTTGTTCTACTGCAGAATATTTTTAAGGTTATCTGCTATAAAAAGCCAGGCCAGGAAAATCTCCTTCATGTTTTGAATCTCCTTCATCTTCCTTCATGTGCTTCTGTGTTTTATCCTTAGTTACTTTGATACAAAGGCATTTGCTATGATGCTCACACCTCTGATGAAGTGTCACAAGTGTCAGCTTTGATTTTATACATAGATATCAAAATATGGATATGTACTGAATTCTGACTGACTGAGTCAAAATCGAATCGGACCAGGACTTTGTGAATCGGAATCGAATCGATTATAGGAATCAGTGACGAGACTCAGCACTTCTTACCAGTGACGTTTTCGAAACCGTAAGGAAAAGAAGAGAAGTAGACTACCCCCCACCAATAGCTCGAGCAAGTCTCTGTGGCGCAATCGGTTAGCGCGTTCGGCTGTTAACCGAAAGGTTGGTGGTTCGAGCCCACCCAGGGACGGCATGTTTTATGAATGCTTGGGATCAAATAATTTCCTTTTGTGACAGACTGCTCAAAACACAGTCTCTAAAGATAAAATTGAAAATAATTTCTTTGCTAAGCTGTCTATTGTGTGCAGACACAACACATTTGTATGGAAAGTAGCTTATACGGTTTCTATTTAAGCAGCCTAATTTAACTAGGTTTGAGTAAAACATTTTATGCTAAATATTTATTTTCCGAGGATTTGTTTAAAGAATAACATCACCTAGCGCTCTCTTAATAAATCCCAACACGCCTGTAAAGTGCTGTTTATTTAAAATAGGAGACTGCAGTACCAGCTGCTCGACACTTGGCGGCGGCAACGGGCGGAACGTCACGCTGACCTCACAAACATGGCGGCGCCCATTAGCAAACATTTTATTTCCGTTTCTCGAAAAGTAGGAAGTTTTCTGTTTAATTCTGTGTTTATTGCCCAGGCGGCGTACTGCTCTAACAACATGGACTGTCAAAGGCCCACTAAGGTTTGTCAGCACATTTTTGGCCCCTTTACAAACCCGTGTTTTGTTCTTTGGCGACGTTATTTTACGTGTTTGCGTTAAACATGAGTTAGCGAGCTGTTACGGGCTGAAGCCGCTTTATCGCGGCATATGCCGTCCTAAGCAGTTTGCTGTGCCGTTGTCAGCTGGCTCCAGGTGTTTTAATGGTCGCTTTGTCCGCCACAGCTGGAGTTTGCGGTGCAGATGACATGTGAAAGCTGCGCGGAGAAAGTCAGAGCAGCTCTGGAGGGCAAACCAGGTGAGCAAGCACATGAAAAAGAGCTGCTGACCCCCACTGCTTTGTTTACTTGCCTACAAACAGGGACTGCTGAAGATTTCTATGTCCTACGCATTTAAAAGTGCAATACAGACGCTGGTTAACATGATTTTACATTTCAATATTAAAGTAAAGTCATTACACCAAGCAACAAGTGATGTTTCCAGAAAGATCCTGCATTTTTCTACAAAGCCCACTCTAAAGCAGCATTAGTCATAGAGTAGAGACTGTGTCATTTCAGCTGCTTCATCTTAACTGAATGCTGAGGTACTTCTGTCAGTGCAAGCAGCTTATAATGCAACTCACACTAAGCATCATGTTTCCTGTTAAGTCAATCAAATCATATTCAGCACACAATCCACAAACGCTTTACACGTAGTAGTTAGACCTGCTTTGATTTGTGATTTGGAGATGGCGGCATTTTAATAGTGAGTGACCAGAATGGACAGAATAAAACTCTTATCAGGAAATAACATTCATGGCTCTGTCTCCTAGAAGTGTTCGGAAGCTATTAGAAAACATTAAAGCTTCGACATTTTCAGAAGAACAAACCAGCTATAAACTCCATATTATACACATATAAACAAGAACGTTCTCCTCAGCTGTCTGCATGTGGGTTTTTGTCTGTCTGTCTGATAATGGTGTTGGTGTGTTCGCAGGCGTGAACTCGGTAAGTATTGATGTCGATAAGGAGCAGGTGCTGGTGGAATCTGCTCTGACCAGTGCAGAAGTGCAGGCCCTGATAGAGAGTACCGGACGGAGGGCCGTGCTGAAGGGCATCGGAGGATCCGAGCAAGGTGAGGAGCTACGGCAGCGGGTGCGATCCTTTGTGCTTGCATGTGCTTGCGCTGGAGGTATCAGAAGCTTTCCAGTACCACAGCTAACTCAGATTTATAGTCCTGTTTAATCTTTGACAACTTTTAACTTAAACGGCGTTGCCTCAGGAGGTAGACCAGGTCATCCATTAATTCTTAAGGCTTGTGGTTTTCATGTTGAAGTGTCCCAGGGCAAGATACTGCAGCCCAGAAACTGGTGTGTGAAAGTAGAAAGACTGGAAGAGTGCAAGAGTTAATTTACCAAACTGTAGACTGTGTAGGCAAAATACAGCGGATTAAATGTATACATTTAATACTTGTAAATTGTAGCTCCCACTCCTTTTGATAAATTACAAACAGAATGAGTGCAGATAATATTTAGCCAGGAATTTGGGCCATTCCTTGCAGATATTCAGCGCGGGACAATGTGGTAACTTTGAGTTGTTTTATCAGGCTTCCTGCTGGACAAAGATGCCTAATAAAACAGTCAAAACAGAGTTTCATTAGTTGAATCCCTGTTTGTGGTACCCGGTGTCAGTCAGATACATTGTGCTGATCCAGTCACAGGTCAGTAGCAGTGTGATTGCATGCGGTGAGGGCAGTTTACGATTTAAACATGGACTAAATATCAGCTGATCTGCTATAAAGTGTCAATGCAAATACCATCCTGACTGGAGACACCTACACTGGAGACTTCTGAGCCAGCTTTGTCTTGCATGCTTACTTAATCTGTGAAGCACAGCGCTATGCGATAGACACTCGGCCCAGCAGCTGTACCAGACACGGATTTCAAGTCCGTATATAAAACCTCACACAGTCTGCCTCTCTCTGTAGCTTTATATTGGTTTATTTTACGTTGAGCTCACAGCTCCCTGTAGATAAAATCTAATGCGAAACAGACTGTTCACAGCCAGCTGCCAGAGATGTGTTTGTAATTCATTCTAATCTCAACCCCAGTTTGTCTTCATTAAAGAGCTTAGATCTGCACGTATGTATGCGTTATAGTAGCCGTACCCCAACACAAATACAACAGTTCAAATGATTCCTGTTCTGTGGATTTCGAGTTTGTTCAGGTCTGCAGTGTCAGAGGGGACAAAACGTCTGCCAACCCAAGTTGCTTCACCCTCTGTGTTTTTCCGTGGCAGATCTGGGTGCAGCGGTGGCCATGTTAGCTGGCGCCGGATCGATTCAGGGGGTAGTGCGTTTCCTGCAGCTGTCTGAGGAACGCTGCCTGATTGACGGGACCATTGACGGGTTGGAGCCCGGACCCCACGGCCTCCACGTTCACACGCTGGGGGACCTCACACTGGACTGCCTCAGGTTAGACCAGCGTTTCATACCAGTTTCATCTGGCTAGAGCATGGTGTAGGAGATGGGGAGTCATGGCTGATTTACACTTTTCCTACGCTCAAACCTGGAAACACTCATAGTTATGAGTCTCAGGCCTTTTCACGCCTGTAGTTCATTTACTCTGGTCCGAATCAGTTGACGAGTTAGTAAACTTTTAGCTTATCTCTGCGGTTTGGTTTCTTTTAACACAAAGAAAAATCCAAGCGAATCAAGATGTGCTACTACGAACCACGTGAGAGCGTTCAGTCTGCTCAAACGGAGCAACAAAAGTAAAAACAGGAGGAAGGACGTGTCTTGTGGATTAGTGGAGGTGCCAGAGAGTGGTGCACAGAATGCGTTTCACCTCGCTTTGATCTGTGTGGTCTGATCTGTGATCCGAAAGAACAAAAAACGGGGTTTGTGGTACCGAGGCAAGCGATGCACTTTAAAGCTCCCACGCATACATACAGGCTTATGTTACAGCTCTCAGTTTTAATTATGTCATCTGTGTCTCTGAGGAACATTGTGTACTGTTGTACCCATGAGCCTCAGCTGCCATTGCCTTGGAGAAAGACGGCAGCGAGAGATGAAATCATTGTGTAATGTAATTATGCTTTTAATTAAAAACGGCGCTTTAGCAGAGTTCATCTAAAACTGATCCACAATCCAGCTGATTTAACGTGTTAATGGGACAGTGTGTCATTTTAAGCTTCCGCTCGCCAGTTTAGGCTCAGTAATTCAATTAAGCGAGTGCATATTGACGGGCGGCGGTAACTGTTGCTCACAGGCGTGAAGCTTGAGTCTTTTTTATTCTTTGTTGACGCCGTCCTGCAGAGATATAAAATGCATCGAAACTCACAAATGCAACAGATCCGTCCGTCATCAAGTCTCTCACAGCTCTATGTGTTTTCATCATTTTCTGTTTTATACACTCGCCAGACATTTCATTAGGCACACCTGATAATCATGGATCCCTTTTATACAGAGATGCTCAAACTCATTTCTCTTCCATATATTTGAACCCATCATCCTCTTCTTTTTTGGCAGTTGTGGAGAGCACTATAATCCCTTTGGGAGACAACACGGCGGTCCAGAGGACTCAGAGAGGGTACGGTTAAATTCCTTCTTTAGCCCTCTCTTAAATAACCTCTCCATAAAATCATTCATTTTCATAAGTAGCGTCTACGCTGTGATCAGCAGTGCTAGGACAGAAACCACGAAGGAAATAAAAGATCCTCGTGTCATAAATTCAGGCAGTACCTTCTCTTGGCTTGTATTAAAATGTCAGCGGAGGCCAAATGCGAGATGCAATAACCCTCTCAGATTGCCAAACACTTCCCAGAGGAGCCGTTTTGGGCTCTTCTGCTCCAGGTGCTAAATTTTCAGTGAAGTGTGTGTGAAAGAGTTGTAACTCTTCTTTGCTGCTAACGCCTTATTTTTTTAATAGTTTTATACTCGACTGTACGTCATGTGGTTTGAGGGAGGTTTTCACAGGCACTGTTTTGTATACAGCATGTCGGTGATCTGGGAAATATCATCGCTGGACCAGAAGGGAGAGCCTCATTTAGACTGGAGGACGGTCAGCTTAAGGTAACACACGGTTATATTTGGCACTCGTACTTAGCCACAGGATAAAGAGCTTAAAGGACGCTTTCGTCGCTTTGCTTCCAGGTGTGGGATGTGATTGGTCGATCCCTGGTTGTGGATGCAGGTGAGGACGACCTGGGTCGAGGAGGTCACCCTCTCTCCAAGCAGACTGGGAACTCTGGAGAAAGGTGGGTGTGGAGGCGGTTTGTGTTGAAGATGTGTAGCGTTAGGCTGGTTTCCATTTCATTCGTGGATTCACTTTACTATGCATCACAAAGCAGCCGTTTTCATCAGCTTGCTCTGCGGGGTCAGCTGCATGCCATCACGCACCAGGGTTGACTCATTGTAATGACAAGCCCTGGATCACATCTAAGCTAATGGAGAAGTTTGGGTTCAAAGGCAGGAGTACATTGGCAGTCCGTGGAAAGCTTCAGGCTATTCGTCTACCTCCAGAGAGCGTCTGTTGTCAGATGGGTGCAGTATCAAAAATATGTGGTGCAGCCAGTCTGTAGCCTACTCGTGCTGTTGCCGTTTCATCTGAACAATCAAAAGTGTCCACTGCAGCCACTCCCTCTGCTGCTCGAGCTGTAATTTTGTATCTTTGATGGGGTTTTTTCCACACTTGTTCCATTCGTGCTGATGTCCACTGTCGCCCCCTTCCCTGTTCAGGCCCACTCAATAAATCAGCATTCAGACTCCACCCACTTCCCCAACCATCACCTCAGACTACTCCTCTATGGCTGCAAAACCTCTCTCCATACCTGTGAGAGAGAGAGAAACCCCACAAAGCAGCTGAACTACACCACCTTTCTCCATCCATGCTGAAGCACCACATCCAGCTGTCTCCTGTGTCACCTTCATGTCATGACCAGCCTGCTTCAAAGCCTCCACCATTACTCCTGTACCGAGTCCATCCTCACCTCGTTGATTACCATCTGGTGCTCAAGGACAGAGGCTGATGGCATCTGTTCTACCGAGAAGGCGATTGGCTGCATACAGCCTTCTCATTAAGACCCCTCCGGGACCTGAGGCAGGCAACAAAGATTGTTCCTGTCCCTCCCACAATGGTCATAGACTTTTTGAGTCATACCATGTGCCTAAAATAATATTTGCACATCCAAATGACATGTGTATATAAGAGCTGTTCATTTCTGTTATTAGTAATGAGAGGAGGAGAAGCAGATTTATCAGACTGCTGTAAATTTCCACCTGCTAGTTTTATTAAAGCTCTCTTATATTAAACGCTCTTTCTACTCTGTTGCAGCACTCAAAGCGTTACACAACGTGCCTTCATCACTCATTCACACCCATACTTTTTTTTTTGTTATGTCTAAGTGCTTTCTATCTAACATTCACACTTCAGTGAACGCACCAGAGAGCAACTTAGGGGGTCAATATCTTCAGTATTTTGCCCAAGGATACTTCAGCATGTAAAGTGGAGCATCCAGGGATCAAACCACCGGCCTTCTAATTAGTCGATGGCTTCTGAACTACTCTTAACTGCTGTGTAACTCCTGTAGTCTGTCAGTGTTACAGAGGTCATCCGCACCTTTGTTCAAGACCAGGAAATGTTTGTTTTCATTGACTGACTAGTGTTTGATTACTGGCACAGCCCAGTTCTGTGCCAGTAATCCTTTCACTGAGATTTCAATCATGACCACAGCACTAAATCAGTGTTTTTGTGATTAAAAACTTCTTGTTTGACTTTGTTTTGTTGTTTTTGCCCTGTGCAGGCTGGCCTGTGGGATCATCGCCCGATCGGCGGGCCTTTTCCAAAATCCCAAACAGATTTGTGCCTGCGACGGAATCACGCTGTGGGAGGAGAGAGACCGGCCCATAGCCGGGAAAGGTCGGAGCAAGGCCAACACGGAGACACCGGCGGCACACCTGTGAACCTCTGGACGCTGATGAGGGTTTGAACGACGGGGACAACAAGCATGTCGTAGAGAAATGCAGATCGTGTTTCTGGACGGAGCGTGGGAGCTGAAGCGAGGAAGACGGAGTCCTGAAGACTACTGCACTGATCACCAAACAGCGATGAATGGACTTAATTTCATGAAAATGTTCTTTGTGATCGAATCACACCTTCTCTGCAGTTTTGACGTTGCTCTGAGCGTTTTAAACGCGTCACCTTATTAGCAGGATGTCTGCGAAAGGGTTTCATAGCTGCAGATTTAATATCTCTGTGTTGCCGCCCAGTTGCCGGGACACATAAATAATTATATAAGCCTCCTGAAAAGACTTGTGATCTCCACATATTTGAGTTTTATTAAGTAAAAATATTAAAGATGATGTGATGCCGAAGATTATTATGATTGCTCGTAGGTGGGTCACGAGTAACGATATTTTTGGTTTGTTGTAAGTAGAATGTACAAGTAGGTGTTGGAAAACCAAATCAAACCCTGAAATTCCAGAATCTGAAATGTGTTTGATTTTTGGAAATGTTTGGAAAAAATGTGCGACAAAGGGGGGAGACTGTCCCTCCCCTCCTCTGCGGCTGATTCTGTAGGAGAGTTTAAAACGAGCCCAGGAGGGAGAGTGAAATTCCTTCCAGAGTTAACGGGCGAGGGGAGGGGGACTTCAAAAGTGACAGAGGGAGTCCTTGAAGGATTGTGTGCTCAGCTGTTTTTCTTTCCAACATGGAGAGTGAGGTTAGTGTTCCTTTATCCCTGCTGCAGACGACTGTTGAGCCACACAGAGAGGGCAGCTGACAATCTCAGACGACAACCCCCCCCCCCCCCACACACACACACACACGTTGTCTTTTGAGAAAGTCGGAGGGGTGAAACGTGAAGTTGTCCAAACTGCTGCCTCTGCATATGCCTCAGCCACATGTTGGTGCACTGTCCGTGTCTGTGGCACGTTTTGGATTGAAATCGAGCATCTGTCTTCTTCTGCTGATGCTCGAATAAGTTTATTGAATTTCCCAGTAGATGTTCTGTAATTGTCCCTTTCCATTTGATGTGGCTTTCAATGAAGACTCATAGCTGGACACACAAAAACTGCTGTATTTTATTTTATTTTTAATCTAATATCAAAGCAGGAGTCCACATGTTTGATAAATAAATCAACACAAGCACTGATCAATTAATTAGTGTGTCTCTTTAATCAGGAACACTAAGTGCCCTGTGATGCTGTAAATCCAGGGCCAAGATTACTGACACTGATACTTTTAACCTATGAAGGCAGCTCGTGTATTGGAGAGTGGTCTGTTATGATTTATGTGATGAATCATCATCGATTTGCAAATTCTGCACACATGTCAGTGACCTCAAAACACAGATTTTTTACAATACACAGTAGTTCATTAACAAACGCTTTGAATCTGGGTTTTTGGAGACCTTAAACATAAATGTCTCTGAAGCACTTGGAATCAACTCCTGTTGTTTGATTTTGCTGTAGGCTATAAATAAAAAAATACAGAAGGGTTTCTGACACTTTCCCCTAACACACACATACCCCCACCCAACTAATAATAAATAAGACAACACGATTCAGTGGGCTAGTATCGATCCAATACCAATACCAGCGTTGATATTGATACTAACGATATTCGGATCACACATAAACAACAATCCCGCACTTGGAAGCAAACGTGCCA
>VURO01013677.1:19656-42758 GCA_015108175.1 Pelvicachromis taeniatus | reverse complement strand
ACTTGATTCAGTTGTTTGAATTTGTAGGTAGGCTGAAAGCACAGAGGCCTGGCTTTGCCTTTGAGGATCACTAACAGCAACAGGTGCATTGCACAGGCCATAAAAACCTCTCTGCTGAGAGGAGGCGTAATAGACATACCTCCAAACCACTCACGAGCCCCCTCATCCCTACCCGCGGGAGACCACCCCGCCTTTCACACCTTTTTAGGCCCAGAACCTGACACCCAAGCTGTCGGTTCCCATACTTATTGGGGTGCGGTCACGTGTGCCACTTTTGACCAGGAAAGGAGCACCGGCCAGCAGGGTCTTCTGGTAGTGGGAGCACCACCTCCGCACAGGCACCTCGCACCAGTGGAGTCTGGTCTTTGCAGCCCCTAACTCTCTCTCTCCCCCCACGAAAGCGAGACCTCTAAGTCTCAGGGAGGTTGTTTGGCCTCACGGCGTCATCTTCGTCGTTTCTACTGCTGATTTTTTTTCTTCTTACCAATAAGCTGAGGGGGACGCGTAAAGTCCTGACTGAGGCGGAACCATGACAGCTGTCGAAACCCAAATAACATACACCAACTCCTACACGATCCAACATGAAGAAGCGTACATGACCCAGGAGGAGGACTGGGACAGGGATCTGCTGCTGGACCCCGCCTGGGAGAAGCAGCAGCGGAAGGTACGTTTGGATAAAGCGGTCTCGAGTGGCGACGTGCGTAATTACGCACAGATCGAATCTCTCCGCTCGCATTCATGTCAGTGAGCAGCGCTTTTAAAAAAGAAAAAAATCATTTAACACGTTAACGAGGCAGACTGAATTTAATTTGGGGGGTCAGTGGTCTAATTGTGTGCAGTCTAATATGAAACTGCGCCTTCGCTGGCCTCACACCTGGCACTTCAGTCCTGCTTGAAGCTGTGTGGGCAGATATTTTAGGCTGTGGAACTTTCTCAGTGTTGTCTTTCAGTTACCCCTGATTGCCTTGCAGACTGTCTAAATATATTACCACCTCCCAAAGGTTTTTGTTTTCTTACTTTGCCTGCGTTTTTTACTTAACTCTTAAAGTACACGCAAATTTATAGGGGTATAAGGACATTAAGCCAACCTGGAGATAATCAGAAACCGTGCACAGGATGCAGAGGACGGCGTAAAAGCAGAGGGGAAATACAATAATCATACCATTTGTTAAGCTACTTTAGACCTATACCACAACTTCTTATAAATAAACCAAATAAATGTTAGTGAAGAATTTTACAGTTGGTCACTTAAAAGTAAAGCAACAACTCTTAAATGTAGGTGTTTAATCTTATTTTGAACGTTATACTGAACGAGAGTGGGGTGGGGTGGGGTTAGGCCAACCTTTAAGGTCGCATGGAGGAAAAGCATGACAGGTGTGTTTAATGAGCAGCTGGAGCAAAAGTCAAGTGACACAGGTGATGTCTGCCACGGCGCACTGGGACAAAAACAACACCGGCAAAGGTTAATGAGCTACACTTTTGTCTTTGAGGTGTTCACCTTGCACACAAGTGACCCACTGCGATGTTTCAGTTCAGTGAAAAGACTGAACTTAATATCATGTTTGGTATTTTTGAGTCTAAGAGTTGGTAATTGGTCGGCATGTTGGATGAACACAGCGTTCACCACCAGGAAGCCCGGGCTGGAAATATCCCTCAGAAAGATTATTCTTTCTGTTTCACATAATGAGAGAGAGCTACCAAAACATTCAAATTAATCAGGAAGTTTCAGCTGTTTGCAAACACAAGCATGGAATGTCTACCTGGCATATCAGAAAAGAAAGTAAATGTACATTTGCGTATATAAGTTTTAATTTGTATCATGTATTTATTGCTCACAGTCTCTTAAAGACATGTATAACGGGGTTAGAGTAAAAAAAAAAACAACAAAAAACAATCACACTGATAGTCAAAAGAAACTCATAAAATATGATACAGAAACAAGATTATACATTTGGACAAATTAGGTTTAAATCAACAAAAAAAAAAACATTTGAAAACTTCTACGTAACTTCCAGCTGCCATTTGTGTTTAGTTGAGCTGAAGAGAGCAAAAAGAACCTTTGTCAAAATTGTCTAATATTTATTAGGAATCGCGTGCTCCTATAGTCTCATCTCTGACAGTTATTGTAGTGTAGAGACCGTGCTTGCTTCCATATCCTACTTTACTCAAAGACATAACCTAATCTAACCTGTAACGAGCACCTAATCTGCATATAGATCAGTAAAACTGGCACATTTTACGGTGGCAGCTACAGTGAATCTGCATAATTGCTCCGTCAATAAAAAATGTCTCCCAGAGCTGAAACACAGTGACAGGCTGAGAGACCTCAACAGATGGTAGCAGAGAGGAGGAGAAAGAGAGAGATGGATGGCAAGGCTGTTAGGTATACACCCCGGGTTGGTTTCACAGACCCACAAATAAACATCTTCCTAAAAATACTTTTTAACTTGCTTGGCTCCAACTTGCCCCCCTCCCCCTGCTCACTTTCTCTTTATCGCTGTGTCTTTTCTCTGAACACTTCCTTCACCACTGTTCTTGAAATATTTGCGCATCTTGTCATGTGATTGTGCCTTTTTAACTCATTAAAAATGTTGGCTTTCTTACTTCGTCTCATGCAGACTACCAGCCTTTTAAACGCAGGGTCATAAAACAGGTCTCTAATAAACCTCTACAGCCCAGCAAGCCTTTAGTCTTCACCCCTCAGCCTCCCCGGGGAGCCGGTCATGGTACTCCACTGCTCTCCTCGGCATGTAAAATCTAGCTTAAGGAGCTGATATCAGCCCATAAATATAGCTGGGGCTTCATTTTGCAGTGCCGTGAATATGAAAGGGAAGCCTCGAAGCACCTGTTGTCTCCTCTGTCCCTGAAATTTCAGTGGAAAAAGCCGCTCACCACTTGCTGCAGTAGTAAAGTGTTTGTCAACACACAGTGATGCCGAATCTGATACCACACATTAGAAACGGTGTGTGTGCTCAGATGTTTGTGCGTGTCTGAATTGTACATGCTGACACTGGTTTATATTTATCATAGAGCATGGCTCCTTCTTTGCTAACTAAGTGATTCATGACTTGATTTGGACGAGGCATTTGATTTAATAGGAGCTGGCAAAAATTGTGTTAGATATTGCATCTAGGGGAAAGCTGTTGGAAGGAAATATGAGATATGAAAGGCCGGAGTGATGAGATCTGGCTGCATCTCATCTTGGCGAGTTTCTTTCCTCAAAGCAACTGTACTTCTGGAAATAAGGAGGGCTTGGTTGTTGGGTTGATCCAAGCGGATGGAGGAAACCGGTCCGGTTAGAGCCAGAAGTTCTTTTCATGGGCTTTCGGAGCTTTATTGATGTCTGCCTCAAACAGATGATGGGTCCAGCTCCACCGCATCTGCAAAAAGAAGTGATTGCTGTAGGCGCAATCAATATCTGTTTAAAGATTTACTCTCACTGCAGAGGGCTGCAGAAGACTGCGCTCACAAGAACACATGGAATGGCTACTTATTTTAAAAGGCCGTGCTTTCGTTCTCCTTTGCAGTAGATCCTCCTGTTGGCCCGCAGCACTGAGATTACTAAAAAGTAGAACATGTCATTATACTAAAACAATAAATAAAGATTGAGCGCTATGATTTAAGTCATCGTCTGTTTAATATAGTTATAGAGTTCAGCTGCTAATTCATAAAGTGAAACTGCCTGCTGACGCTCATGTTAGCAGTAACCTAAAAATATCCATTACGTGAGGTTATCAGCAGCCGTGTGCTTAGCTGACCTGTTAGCAATAAAAGCTCAGTATACATACACACAGAAGAAATCAGGCGAGGCAAGTTAAAAAGTATTTAAAAAGAATAACAATGGTTTATGTTTTTCCCACAGTGACACACTGTTGGTAATGTAGGAGACATGGTTTAAATTGATACGTGGTTTCAGCTTCCGTGTGTCTGTGCAGCCGTACTAAAGACAGATCGATATTTCAGGCAACAGCAACATCCGGTATCAACCAATCACAGATAAGTGTGGTGCCAAGTCGAGCTGTGTCTTCATGTTAAGTTGCTATTTTTTAGGATCAGAAGCTGGTAAGTTTATGGACATGATTTTTCCCCTTTGTAGTATTTTCCCTTTTAACCAGTCTCGGCAGATGGCCGCCCCTCCCTGAGCCTGGCTCTGCTGGAGGTTTCTTCCTGTTAAAAGGGAGTTTTTCCTTCCCACTGTCGCCAAGTGCTCATTCGTCATCTGATTGTTGGGTTTTCTCTGTATTATTGTAGAGTCTTAGGAGCAAAATGCAGGTATCTGGGTCGTTTTCAAAAGTCTCCGTTTCTGCTCATCCCCTCCTCTCTACACTCCAACACAACGCATCATATTCTTGTCCTGCAAACAGAAACACGATTAGAAAATCCTGTTGGAAAACAACAAATCTCATAGCATGTTAGAAAAAAAGAAATCTGCAAACTGTTTTAATGTAATCATTAAAATGAAATGTAATCATTTAAATCGCCTGTAGAAGCTTCCCCACACACATCGAGGCCTTTGGAAAAATGTAGAGATGTTTTAAAGCAGAATTCAAAAGAAAACCCTTCCAGTGTTTGTTTATTTTTATTTTGTACACTACCATTGAATTTGTCCAGTCATCTCACATTAAGTGGTCTTCAGCATAATTATAAGATCAGATCTTTATTTAACATCTTCATTGTCACTGTTACCCACACACACAATATGGTGAAATATCATAATTATGAACTCTGCTTCTAAGATTTGCAGTAAAACATTCTTTTTTCTCTCTGCTTTCCTGTTGCGTTACATTTTGTTTCACACGGTGCAAAATGAAGTGGTCCAAAGAGCGTCCACCATCAGAGCCAACTGTTGTAAAGTTAGATTGGGTAATGTGATATTTACCCACTCAGCCTAATGTAAAGTCTCTCTGTGTGAGCAAGGAGAGATCTAAGCAGGCTGAATAATCCAATCTATTCTTGTCTAATCTCATTTTATTACACTTTAACGAGTGATCACCAGCGTGGCAGGCACACCAGGGTCGTTGACATCTCATACCTGATGCTCAGAGACGGCGTTCAAACAGCGGATCTCCTCAGGTTTTTACAGAGACGACGATTTGAAAAAGCACCATGCAGACATTTATGTTATAAAAATGAATCTCCAAAGATGAGCGGGATACATTTTTGCCTTAAATGTCACTAATGCTGCAGAACAGCTCTACATAAAAGCTATTCATCAACCTTTTAATGCCTCAGCAACGTAGCTACTGTCTGTTACGTCGATGTTCTTCGCTAAACTCAAAGTTAAGTCTATACAGAGCAGACTCAAATCACATCATTGAAGCATTTGTATCGTTTATTATCAGTTGAGTTGACGAAAGAAGGTAACAGAATGGAGCAGGGAGTCTTTCCAGAGACCTCATCTGCTCCACTTCATCATAATTTGCATCTTCATTGCAGATCTGATCTGTAATTCGCCTCATCAGGCCCTCTTTACTGATCCCTGCTCACAGCCTGTGCTTCTCTACCCAATCCCAAGATGCATCTGCAAGAAGAGGCATCCTGTGTTCCCCTCCCATAATTCACTCAGAGTCACGTGACATGTGAACAGTAACACCGCTAATGTGATCACAGTGTGTTTTAATTCCCCAGACCTGTAGAGCGTGCACTCATTTAGGAGCTCAGAGGAGACTTTTTGGTGTTTGCAGCCAAAGACAAATTGACAAGGATGCAATAAACATATTTACTGCTTCTACAACACTTAATCACAATAAAGCCCTTTGTTCAATCTAAGCGGCATCTGTATTCACAGAGCATTTGGTCACTAAGTAAGACATTTCTAAAAACGACAGAAATGCCCTGAAAACTTTGCAGAACTTTTTCAGTTTTACTCTTAAATTGCGAATTGTGTCCAATTATACCGTATCTGTTTTTGTGCATCTGTATGAGAGCTCAACGTAAGTGGAGAGGTGAGAGAGCCCGCAGTCAGATCAAATAGCAGTTGCTATTCCAGAAGCTGTGTCCATGTAGGGAGGCTTCTATAAACTGCTTTAGTGCAGGCGCAGGAGCCCGAGGAGGCTGTAGGAATGGCTGAGGAGTGTATCTCTCATGTGTGTGTGTGTGGCTACTTCTTCATGGTGATACACTGTATGCAATGCAAGTTTTGCGAGTTCTTGTGAGGAATGAAACAGTCTGAAGGCAGACAGTTGTTGCGGAGTGTTGTAATGGCAAAAGCAGACACATGATACGAGTCCACACGGCGAAAGAAGAAATGGTGATTGATGAGCTGTGAGAGCCGCCATCTTGATCTAATCACAGCCTGTAAATGGATTACAAGCGTTTAAAATAGTAGATGAAAACTGCCGCGGTGACCACGGTGTGGCTGCCTTGCAGTTTTGTGTATGCGTGCAAACAAACTGAGCTAAAGCAGCACACAGGTATGCTTGAGTTTCACACCTCCCAGTTTCAGCTGTTATTACTCCTCAGGATCATTCCTGGTGTTGAAAACGGAGAAACCCTGCATGAGAGAGGACAACAGAAGCCCGCCGAGCGCCGTGCCCCTCGGTAACTAAACACACTTAGAGGACAGATGGCCAAACACCTGCAAAATGTCACCTCAGGTCCAGGCAGTGTGTATGCTATTCAGTTTTCATGTAGTAATGAGACGAATGGACACCTGAACCTGCCTTTATAAAAAGTGAGCTAAGCTCATAATGTTAGGGCTGAGTGCTTGCTGCATGCACTAGATATTTATAGGCCGCAGAGGATGAGATGGTGAGTCTGTGCCTCATGATAGGCCTGAGGTCACAGGGATATCATTATGTGCTTTATAATGGCTTTAAAAGCTGTACGCCATTCTGTGGAGGCAGCTCCAGTTTCAAATACCAAAAACCAACACAAAATAAGAGAATTATTTACTTTACCTGACAGCAAGCTGTAAATGTATATATTTTACTGTATTAAAGGTTTTATAGGTCCAGTGTTGCACCGCAGCAGCCTCCAGGTTCTACGTTCATGTCAGGTTTCATCATTTAGGTTTCAAAGTGAGACCCAACAATGCAAAATAAGTTCTAGCAGCTCATATTTAAAAGAAATACCCAAAAGAATAATTAAATAGCAAGAAATGTTTATTTTCCTCATTTTACCTTGTGTGTCCTTCTGAAACACATGTGGGACAAGGATCCCTTGTCTTTTTATCATTAGCCTGTTCCAGCGATTGCTTTAGAGTGAGCTGTTTGACTCTGTCGGCCGCAGCTCTCCACATGGATGCAAACTGAGGAATGACGAAGCAGCGTCATGTGTGCTCATTCTGGGCTTTAGGATCACAACCCGCAAATAACAAAATGAAACCAGAGTTGTGGGATCGTCTGACCCGAGGATTCAATAGCCTTTTTGTGGTTCTCTAATGGAGGCCGAAGTCAAAATCACAAGGTCATCTGTGACTTGCTCTTTTGGCTAAATGAATGCTGAGAATTGTAGCTGGGGTGCATCTACTAGAGGCAGCCTCGGATCGGTTTCCCACACAGTTTTTTTTTTTCACGATCGAGGTTTCTGTTAAAATGGAATTAGCTGACCCCAGATCTGCCTTGAGACTTTTGCCTCTTATTACAGAGAAAGAACTTGCCTACTGAAATTAGAAACAACCCCCCCCCCCCCCACCCCCCCCACCCCCAGTCACAGGCGCACTGTCATAAATCCTCCGCAACCACTTACACCAATTTATCTCCCCCACCGTCAGTCTTCGAGTCCAGAGCTCATTAAACGACAAAAGAGTCGACATGCCGCCGCCGCCAACCGTGAACCTGTACACTAACCTTTATTCTCCGCCATCAATCACGCAGTCAATTCATCTGCTCACTCATGTAACAAGAAAGAGCCTGAAAGCTGTAATAGAGTGAACAATGCAAGATAAGGATGGTGCGAGTGCATGAGTGTGTGTGTTGCAGTGCCAGTGGAAAATAAGGGTTATTATACACACCCCAGCTGACAATTTAAACTAAGAGCACTGTGAAAAAATAACTTTTCACTTTGATTGGTAGTTTTTCAAGTAATTAAACAAAGCAGTACATCAGAAATTGCAAAAATACAGCTGGCTTCCACGTAGCTGGCAATATAAAGAGAGCTTTACAAGACTGCTGGCTGGCTTTTGTATTATCTGGCATGAAAGTTCACACTGAAATTCAAGGCAGCCAAAGGATTAATTAAGTCCTTTTGTTTGCACTGTGAGTTTGTAGTTTTGGGTGAAATTACTCGACAAATATTGGATGGTTGTCATTTAATTGCCTTTTGTAATCTCTGGCTCGTTAGCGTGTCACAGTCGGTTTAGAACCAAATGCAGAAGATGGATATAGCCACTAGTGACGTCACCAGAGCCAATAGTTATACATTTTGATACCAAAAATCCTGAAAACACGGTGGTACTGTGGAGACAACATGACCCTACAAGTATTCTTGTGTGTCCTTACATGATGAAGGGCACACACAAGTACAGGGAAAAACTACATGTGGAAGATGGCGACTAGCAAAGCTGCTGAGATATCGCTGCCTAAAATTATCGATAGATGGGTATGGAGGCACTTTGTGTTATGCTGAAACACACATTACCTTTTTGTTGAGACAGCTTTGTCGTTCAGAAATCAACCAGCGTTTCCACATGCTGAAATGTTTGTAGCGGCTAACGTTGTGTTGGGGATGTTACAAATCCCAAAGATTTCATATTTGGTGCTAATATGACTAGAATTATCTCGTTCCTAATTTGAGATGAAAACAAAATGATTATCCCACTTACTTAGACAAAACGTCCCTGTAATAAATATTCCTTATCAACATTATATTTATTGACAATAAACAATGAAACCTTAGGATCTTTGCCGAGTAGCCTGCTAATGTTAGCATTAGCATTTATTGTAAACATTTCACCCTGTGGATCAAAGCTGACTTTACATCAGTAATGCACAAACTAAACGCTGATGTGCATTTCAGGATAAAATGAGAAGGATGACACTTTGTATCTTTCTGAATATGAAGTGAAAGTTGAATTATTTAAGCTAAAATGTTGGCCTTTTAGCTGCTTTGCTAAATTGGAAGGATTTCCTCCCTTGGTCCAAAAAAACCAAAAACATAGTTTGCATATTGCAATTTGGAAATGAGTTATCATCCCATGATGTGGGCGTCCTTCTTTTTCTTCCTGTTTAGCATGTAATGGTAGACTAGAGCACATGTAGCTTTATACCACCCCCTTCAGGTTTGGAAGACCACCTCAGTGCATACCACGCCAACGGCTATGTCACCAAAGAAAAACAAGTACCGTAAGTATCGGTTCTGGTGACATTCCTACGTTGTATAAATTTGATACCTTGTTAATTAACAACCATTTTGTGAGAAACACGGTATTTGGCACCAACTACTAAATTTCTATTATTGTGACATCCCAACTAACCACTGTAAGTCATGTGTGAGGTCACATGACTCGCAGTCTGAGGTCTATAAGTTAATTAATTTGATGTGTAAATGTAATTTTCTCATAGATTTACATTGACAACCAGACAACTTGCCCCGTGCTGGCTTTTAGGCGGGTTTGAAGGCACTTTACATTTTCATATTTCAGACCAGACGTTCTCCATCCATCTTTCATACATCTGTCTCTAATTATCATGTTCCTACAACATTGCAAAGACAATTATATGATGTACATATATGTGATATCTCTGTCATTGAGGAAAGCATGTCTCTTAAAAGGCCCAAAGAGGCAGTTATGGATTCTATATGTTTACTTCATTGTAGTGCCCATCTGTGTGGGCATCATTATTATTGTCTGTTGATTTTATTACCTCTCTGATTCAATTTCCCCTGCTATCTGCAGGTTTCTTGTTCTCCACTGCAAGTTGGTTAACTTTACCCTCGATCATTTGATCTGGTTATTCAACCTGTCAGGACAATCTGTTGATGATGATGATAGCTGACATCAGCCTTTTGATAATTGTATCGCATTGTTGTGGCTGAGTTTTTTCGTGACAGACCGAGGAGCTTATATAAAAACATGAATCACAAAAAGTTACCAGACAACTTTAAATCATCTGTCTCAGTTCACAGTGAACTGAGATGACGTGCAAATCTGTCTTCTAAATAATTGCTTCCACTTTTCTGTCCTTTCTCTTGTTTTGTCTTTTTTACTTTAAACTGAGATTTTGAAAGACGTGCATCTGCATTTCCAGTGCCTCTGAAAAGCAACACGCAAACTGCAGTTCACAGCATACACTCTTGCATAGACTGTGCTTGTAGGGGTACGCTGTTAAATTCTGGCTGGCATTTGTGGCTGGCATCATCATTCTGGTAGTGCAGCAACCTGGAGCCACGCGACAGTGGAACACAATGTGAGGCAGCATAATGGAGCCGGGAAGGACACGATGTTTCCCCTCCTCCTCACAGAGTCGAAGCAATTAATATGACAACTCAGACAGATGGTTCTGTCAGAGCCAGTGATTGACTAAACCTGGTTAGCCATGCTGTCCCTTGGGTGGTGTTCAGACACACCCAAGGGACAACTGCCAATCACTGTAAGGTGGCAAACTTACGTGCTCTGAATCCGACAAAAATGCAGCAGATGATGCCGCTTATCCAATATGTCCATACAAAGCTCATCCTTAAATCTTTAAACGTTACCATGATGGGTGGAGTTCTGTTGTCTTTCTCCACCTGTTTACTCACCTGTTAAAGTCCCATGTGCACCCAGCATATCTCACTGGCATCTGGCACCTTGCACACACGTTCACACACACTGACTGGACGAGGTGTCCTAGTCCCTTTTTATCCTCTAAACGCAGGCATAAATCCACAGGTTGGGACACACCGGTGTTGCATTGGAGGCCAGCGCTGGCCTTGTTGTCAGCAGGGTCTCTGGGTATTAGCCTGTTAATCCTTCACAGAGAAGCGGCAGAAAGGAAGGCTGATAAATTCATGCCGGGGACTGGTTCAGACCGAAAATGCAACTTAGAATTGCTCGTCCAGTACTTTCACCTGACACTGGCTGATATCCATCCATCCAGTAACTGCTTAGCCAATTCAAGCTGGAAAAATGTGCATTTTCATTTGCTTTTATCCAAATATGAGTCACTGTTGGCTCAGTCTGTGTTCCTTTCCTTTTGCATTTGTCTTTCAAATTCAGCTGGTGCCAGTTAACTGTTTCATCCAGCTTTATTCTTCCATGGTTATTTACTTTGATCAGCCCATGTTTTTTCCTTTTTCTTAACATATATTAATTTAATTTTGTGTGGTTTGTTTGTATTTGAACGTGACAAAAAGTCAAAAATGCAAATCCAATGTAAGCGTGTGCCACAGCAGCCAGCTGGCCTATTAGAGGTGCATTTAGGGTACATTACGTCATTTTCCCAAATCACCCCTGTGCCACCAAAGTTCAGGGCTCCGGATCTCTTTTTGAGGGCTGGGGTGTATTTAAAGACTATAAGGGGGGCGGGGAGGGGCGGAGGGCTGGAAGTTCCTAAATATTGGTGACACCTGTTGTGTGTTGTAACCGTTACCCTCCTCCACTTTGGTCCTGTCACTTTATCGACTCTTAAAAACCTCGGTGGAGGAACTCGGTGCAGTTGTTGTTTACTAGAGAGCTCTGATGCGAGGAAAGTGATGTCAGATGTAAAGAAAATCCACACATTGCTGAAAATATAGTTCCTTATTTTAAAGCTCTAGTTTTGCCATTAAGAGGCTGAAAGGAAACAATGATTTTTCTAATTCTCTCCATTAGGTTTAGCTGACAGCTGAACACCTTTTTATTAAGTGTGGATTTGAGTTTGCAAGCATCGGTCCTCTCTCTCTCTCACACACACACACACACACACACACACACACACACACACACACACACACACACACACACACACACAAAACAGTCCTCGTTTCAGAATTGCTGTGATTTTCTTCTTTATTGACACTTGTTTGAGATGACAAGCCTTGATGGGAGTGTTGTTTGTCCACTCAGAGCTCATATGGCTCAACCGCGACTGTTCCAGTCTGTCAGAAGTGTCGTGATAGAGGACTTACATAAGCGCCCTCAGTGTTTTCATGTGCAAATCCTGGAGATGTCAGCAGCTCTCCAAAGTATTTTACTAATGTGAACAGTGGTGTCGATGCAAGAGGTTTATTTATTTGGGTTTTGAATTTTTTTGATTTATGAGTTTGATGCGTTTGAGTTTTTACAGATGTGAGGAGCAGAGCTCAAGAGGAGAGCTCTGCAGTGCAGGCTGTGCACTTTGGCCATACAGTGTACTGACACAGGAACACAGCCTGTGACATTTCCTGCTCTCTCTGTCAGTGTAGTTAAATCACAGCAGCTTGTGTCAACAGGAAGCAAACCTCACAGAATATTTTACCTCTTTATGGTGCAAATTAAACGCAGCCTTTTCTTGGACCTAGCCTGTGATGTTTTAGATCGCTCCAGTGTGTTGCTGTAAATTAAACCAAAACCTGAGAGTGGTCTGACGATGAGACGGATTGTTGTTGCTTAAAAACGCAGTGAATGAAATGAGCAGGAGCAGTTCAGGACCCTGTTTCTGTCTGTGTGTGTTTTTAATAAGTACTGACCTGTGGTTTGTTGACACTGGAAGCTGCGGTTTTTGATTGTAGAGGGGGAAAGGGTACATCTGCTCCTGTCTGTGCAAACAGTCATTGCTGCCCGACAGGTGGACTGACGTGCTGGCGGTTCAAAATCGACATGGCTATAAATAGATTCATGGCTTTTGGTAGTTTTTCCGAGTGATAATTACATTTTCAATGCTCACAGCAGTAAATGCATTATTTTTATTTTATTTTAGCGGCTCTTAAGAAACTTTTTAGTGTAATAATACATTAAAGTCTTCCTCTGAATATGTTTTTCAGTATACATTTAATCTTAGCCCTGCATCACAAGCATAAATACCTCATAAATAAAAGAGTGCAGTGTTTTCATGCGTGTGAATGTGAGTGAGCTGTCACTTGGTACGTGAGTGCTGAAAAGCGTGTGACCAAAGGTAGCTGTAGTGGACAGGTGTGAACGGGGTCCCAAATGTCAGCCCTGCAGGCAGGCTATTTTTAAAGTGGCACACACATAAATACCTGGGTTAAATTAAGGGTGGGCACATGCAGGTGTACTGTGTGAAGGCTGGCTCTTCCCTTTCGAACGACATAAGTGAACACACATTTTTATATAAAACATACTGCCACAATGTCACGTGAGCACTTTCCTCATACGTTTATGACTCGGTGAATCATTTAATAAAGTCTGTTTTGAAAACAGTCACACTGATGGAAGATCATCTGCAGTATTCTCGTTGGATAATAAACAAGCACAAGTTATTAGCCAGTAAGCATGGGGTTTCACAGTCGTCCCCACTGAGCCTTTCAGAAGCTATGAGTGATGTCACAGTAGCTACACCTGTCTAAAGAAGACGGCCATTCAATATCTTACCTCCCATGACTTTTTCACCTGTTTTACTCTGGACCACTCACCTAATCTGGTTGGGAAAGACCTGTGATTGGCTCCACTCATGGCTCAGAGACTCCACTTCACTCACAATATGCTGACAGGTTACAGATTTTCAACAAGCCCCTGCTTTCTGTACAATGGAGAGCTCTGACTTTATAGAGCAGGGCTCAAAACACTTCAGTTACAAACCACAGGACAAATGCCAGAGAATGAAAAAGAACACTTTTCAGTGCATCCTCACCATTCTTCTTTATTTAAACTAACTAAAGTTGAAAGAATGAGGTTAGGGGCTTAGACTCGAGCGCAGCAGTGAAAGCGTCCTGTCTTACTCCATCACGGCCTGGCTAAGTGATGCTCTAAAACCCAGCACTTACGAACAATAACGGAGACTTCCGAAAATGCTTTACAATCGATTTTAACTGCTTTTCTACCACAAGTGCTGCCAATTTGTTTTTTTTCTGAAGCTCTGTTTGTTGTTTTTAATTCTGCACCGCATCACAGACCTCGTAATTTCTCTCCACAATCAGCAGATTAAAACGCACCAAATCTTAAGACTGGCACATAAAATCATGCGGAGATGATCTGTGCTGGCAGTGTTCCCTGTAAGCCACATCGCTGTGCACATTTTTATTCCAGACAAACATATTTCTGTAATTAGATCAGCCTCGTGTGATCGAAGGCACTAATTAGTGAAATCAGCTACTGTAGACTTTTGTAATTAAATCTAAACACTCTTTGGAAGAAAAAAAAAAAGGGCCTGCAGCCGGCGGCGCAGTAGTGCAAAGAGGTGAGGTGTAAGCTGAGCTTGTCCTGAAGGTTTATGTAATTAGGCATCTCATTAGAAGTGATTTTAATTTATTTATTTATCTATTATTTACTTATTTAGATTTTCTTAGGAGAGGCTGAGGCTGAGAAATGGAGCTCTGAAAGTGCAAAGACAGGCTTGATATATGTGGAGCAGTACTCAGTCTGGGCTAATCATCAAGTCAACTACAGCTGACAGTGTGTGTGTGTGTGTGTGTGTGTGTGTGTGTGTGTGTGTGTGTGTGTGTGTGTGTGTGTGTGTGTGTGTGTGTGTGTGTGTGTGAGATGGTCAGTTGTGGAAGGCCATTTTGTGCACACAGGGCGCTGAGATTTATGTGGGAGGTAAACTCAATATAATCCCACTTTATGGCTGCCGTGTCAAGCGGCACTCACTTTATGATGAAAGACTTTTCTTAAACGTAACCTCATTAAAAGAGGCATTACTAAAAGCATCTCATAACGTTTGAGATATCGACATTCAAATAATCGTTCATTTTAAATGCAAGTCTTATCATCATTAACCGACATTTTTCATAATAGCAAAAAGGGTTCGCAGCTGGAAGATGATGTTTGAGGTGGTGTCTGAGGGAAAAAGAGGATGTTTTGAAGCTTTTGCACTTGTGATATTATTCTTCAAATTGCAATCAATCAGCCGTCTTGTTAACATTATTACATTCATGACTTTTTAAACATGACCATCGTCGCTCTGCGTTCCTACCCCCACCCATGGCCAAGATCACGGGGGTTAACATGTGCAAGAATGATACAGAAATGAGCTTCATATAAAGAGTGATTCTGTGATTCAGGAGGGCTCAGAGGAGAGCAGCTACTCCGCTACCTTGAAAGGAGCCAGCTGAGGTGGTTTGTGCGTCTGATAATTATGATGCTTCCTGGATGCCTCCAAAGTGAGATGTTCATCCATGTCCTGGAAGGAGACCAGGACACTGTGGAGAGTCGACATCTCCAAGGAGGTGTCTATGGAGAAGGAGGTCTGGGCATCTCTGGTTAGCAGTCATGCTGTCATCTGCTCAAGCTGGAGCTCCAGCTAGTGGCAGCTAGCTCCTAACGTCTTAGCAGCTAACGGGCGTTGTGTAGTCAAGAAAGCGTGAATATTTACTCTAATCAGCAGTTATTCTGCTGCTGACTGATGAGGGCACCCGTCTTTAATTATCTAGTCCACATTAGTCGTGCTTATCCTGCCAACAAAGTAATTAATCTGCATCTTCTGCTAGCATGCGTGTTCTTTCCAGGAGTCTTAAAGAGTTTGCAGTTGCGTCAACTCTGTGACGGACAGCCGGGGTAGCTGACATTATCAGGAGCTCCGAGCCCGTTCAGATGGGAGGAAGAATGTGTGGGAACATGTGTGTCTCAGATGTATTTGGAGGGTGGGGGTCGGCAACCGTTGGTCTCCTGGGGGGACGTAGTCATAACAGGCATTCAGCTGGGCTATACTGTGACCTCATTTTACAAGAAGGACCTGTAAAAAGGTCCCAGCTGAGCTGAGCCAGGACAGACCAACAGGTGCAGACAGACAGAAGAAAGAGGAGAGGAGGCAGCAGAGGGGAGGGGGGGAGGATGCTGGGACGGAGGGTGACTTCATGCCGGTGGACTTTGACAACCACCACAGGCATTACGGCAGACTGGGGAGGGGCTGGCTGGCGGGTGGGGTGAGATAATGAAGCGGTACAGTACAGAGGAAGAAAAGTATCAGCTGTAGTTTCACATGTGTCGGAGTTAATTGTTTATTTGTTTTTTATCGGAGGCTCATGCAGCGTTTTGGATTTAATGAATCTGTGATTATGTTTGTGTCTCCAGGTTAAGTGAATCCTTAATTTCACTTAGCACCACTTCAGCTTCAACAGCTCCCTTTGATGTAGACGCAGCGTCATCCCCTCTCATCTTTCCCACACTTTCTCAAGTTATTATTTTATATCTCGTCATATTCTTAAATCTATTCCTTCCTCCTCCTCCTCTCTGCCTTGGACTCTTACAGTTCACCTCAGGCATCCTGCCTTCTCAGCTGTCCACTGGTGTCCCATGGCAATCCGATTTAGCCTCCGTCACCTCCCCTTACTCCTTGCCCCCTCCCCTTCGCAGCTCTTTCTCCTCCTTATCCACCTATTATAGCCCCCACACCTACCGCCCACCTTCCTGCCTCCTCCTCATCCGTTCTCCTTCACACACCTCCTTGTTCCCTCTCCGGTTTGGCCTGGTGGTCTGTCCGTGCTGGATTAGGAGTCTGTCTAAATTTGGTCATGCATGGCAAAGGGGATGAGCACCTGCTGGTTGGACAGGCGGTCTCTTCTCCCCTCCAGACCCTTACATCAAATTACAGCGGGGCTTGGGCATTCCTGTCACTCCTCTCTGCTCCTCTGCTTTGCTGCTTCTTTGTCTCCTTTTCCTTGACCTTCAATCTCAAATTCAGATTGAATCCACTTTTGATTTCCAGGTGTAAAAAAATTCAGTTTCTAAATGTCCAAATCTGTCAAAAGACAGTGGTTCTAATAGTAAAAGTACTTGTACTATAGTATAAAAATACTTAGCCAAAAGTAAAAGTCTGTGCGATTACAAATTAGGCTAGATCGCACAAAACACTAAATACAAACAGCAGGTCAATAACACCCAAAACACTGTAATGGGAAACATTAAAGTAGCTTAAAATGGAAGTATTATGCAAAGAAAGTATGAGTCTCTAATTTACATTTAAATAAGGCACTTCCACTGTTGACCGCTGATCCTAAGATCACATAATCAAAAGTTATTTTCCATAGTCTTTTACATCATCGATATGCACACAGGAGGTCAGGAGAGAGGTACAACTGTGAGCGTCGGCAGTCACCTGTAAAACACGGTGGAGGCTCTGTCTCTGGCTGTTTTTCAGCCAGTGGTGTTGGAGATTTTGCCAAAATTGAAGAATTATGAACACAGAAAGTACCACCAGATTTTGAGCCACCATGTAATATGATCTGGAAAAAGCTTAATTTTTCATCAAACAGACTGCTAATGCATTAAAAGCTACCTGGATAGAAAAACACTGAGTTGTGGATTGGTCTCCTTAGAGCCCAGGCCTCAACATTATTGAAGCAGTGTGGGATTGTTTTAACTGAGAACTGAACAAAAAGGAGGCAACATCCAAAGAAGAGGTTTGACTGTCCTTCAAGAAGTCTGGAGAACTATTCCTGAAGACTACTTAAAGAAATGTAAAGACTGACTAAGACCCAATATTGGCTAAGCTGGTTACAATAGTACAAACTCTTGCACAGTACTGTATAAAGTAGATTATAAATTGTCACTTTTTGCATTGTATCCATTTAATTATCATAATAAAGTTTCAGCCTATCACCAGTCTCCTCCAGGAAGCAGAGCCCTGAAAACTCTTTATGTAACGGTTTATCTATAAAATGTCAAAAAATGATGAATATACTCAGTTTGCATTTACATAACGGGGGGCAGAAAATCATTAGAGCTGTGAAACAGGAACAAGGAAATGTGTAGCATCTTTGCTTGAAAAATTGCTTCAATTAGTCATCAGGTTAATTCATTTTTCACTCCATCAACTAATTAGATAATCATTTCAGCTCTAGAGCACATGCAGAGATAAGCAGTGTCTACTCTCCCCCACATGCTGTACTTTCCCGTCAGTCTAATTTGCTACTTTTTCTCCTCTTCCACTCAGACATTGGCGTGGTTTCTCTCTATCTCTCTGCCTTATCTGTTTCCCTGGTACTTTCCATCGTTGCTTTTCTGTCCGTGCAGGCAGATGCAGACGCGAGGCCCGGAAGCTCATATGGGCATAAACACACACCCACTTACTTTAAAGGGCACATGCATTTTGATTCCTGGGTTATTTAATATGCTCTGCTGTGTTGGGAAATTTATGCTCTTACCTACTGAGCACAAACCCTGTTTCATTGCTAATTTATACATCTCTCTCCTTCTGTCTCTCCTCACTCCACCCACACAATCATCTGTAGTTAGTTATTCAGCTCATGTACTTATTCTGCTTCGACACCCCCGCATCCTCCAAACCCTGGCAAAGTTTTGGCTCTACAGCAGAAGCTCTAACGCACACTCACACCCCTGAGTTTGAACACACGCACACGCGCACACACACACACGTTTTTGTCAGATTTAAGCTAAACAGCATGGAAAGCCTCTCAGAAATACCCTTCAGCAGCTGATTGATTGATTGAATGGCCTGATGGAGCCCACTGAATTGTCCCCTGCGCGTACGCCTGACGCCATTAGGCAGTTTTCCAGACAGACCGAAAGCAAGCACTCAGCGCTCAAGAGCCATTTCTGTCTATTACACACGCCACCATCACTCAATGAGCTGCTTGGTTTCCAAAACGGGTGATTTGTAGCTGCTGAAAGACGTAGCACCTGAGTAAAATGTGTGATTTTTTTTTTAAAATTTTTTATAGCAGGTACCTTCCTGAACATTTGCATTTCACTTTACCGCACCGGAGGGTCCTGCTGCTTAATAAATGGTGGTGTTGATGCTAAGGAGTCTTTTGCATGTCTAACAAATGACCATTGAGCAGCAAGGCCTCGATCAGAAACAGGATTCAGTACAGCACAAGTTTCTTCTATTCATTTATCGAGGCTTCAATTCCCCAGCTTAACCTGGCAGCTCTTTGAAGCAGTAGTAGTGGCCTCTACCAGCAGCAAACATAGACTTCCTAATTGACAACTGGCAGCCCAATGGCAACCCCAGCAACTCCCCCCACCCAACTTCCACCTTGGTCTCTCCCAGAATCTTTAAATAGTGTTCAGACCCGGGACACATGCTAATCAGTAACATTTTTGGCTATATTATCTGTTTATCCTACATCATGTGTCTGGAAGACAGAATCATTACAAATCATTAAAACATTAAATAATCAATAAATATTTAAGAGTTCTCATGTGTAAGTATGTTTCTTGATGTGCACATCAAGAAACATCAAGAGTCTTTTAATTAAGACTCTGCACTTTAGGAAACTAAAGTGCAGAGTCTTAATTAAAATGCAAATGTGTCCAGAAATGCATCCATTATTAGTTAAACCAAACATACAAATGACTCTAAAGAAGTACAGAAACACCTCTTGGTTACAGCAGGAAATGATCACGTGTTTAAGTCCTGCAGATTACACCTGTTTATTGCAGTGAGTGTCTTTCCTCCTCTTATGAAGTCATCTGGGAGGCTCCACAGCCTCAAAAAGCATACATCAAACTGATCTGAACCCAAAGTCAGATTGAACTAAGATCAAGCGGTCGTCAAACTGACACAAGTGTCAGAGTGTGACTGCACCCGCTCTCCGTCAGCAGCCGCAGTCACAGCAAGGTCACAGATTAAAGAGGACAGCTCGAGCCTCGCGAAGCATTTTGTGACCCCAGTTTCAAAGGGGAAGCATCAAACTGTGTGTTTCTGCGTGCGTGCTGGTGCACAGCAGGTCAAGTCTCTGAATGCAAATGTGTAATATGTGGTACATATGGAAATTGACCTGCAGGTCTCCGTCTCGTCTCTCCTTTAGACCTTCACAGCTTGGTGTAACTCCCACTTGAGGAAGGCCGGGACACAGATTGAGAACATTGAAGAGGATTTCAGAAATGGCCTCAAACTCATGCTGCTGCTGGAGGTCATATCAGGTGGATGTCATTAAGAGCGCACACCCATGCATGTATACACATTTAAAAACTGAGTGATACCGGATGACATACTTGGATTTGGCACGTCCTCGTGATAAGAAAAGAGCAGGTCTTTTGCTATTTTGGTGACACTTTTTGTTTTGTCATTTTCTTTGTAGAGACTAATGTTGACTCACACTCCTAAACACTGGTGTGTTTCACTCCCCCACCCCACCCTGTACCTTCTTCCATCTATATCTATTATATATAATTTATATAATAATCATTTGCATAATGATGGAGATTGGGTGACACAGCTAAAAAAAAATCAGTTTTAAACAGTTAGTTGAAAATCAAACAGGTAATTAGAAGAGATGGTGACTGTATATCAAAGATGGAGACGTTTAAAAAAAACAAATAAAGTGCTGGCCACCAGGGGGAGACTTAACGAAGTCTCACTGTAAAGAAATCTAAGAGGAATATTAAACTCTCACTCACGTGATTTTATGACATCAATGAACACTTTCTGTGTTAGTTTATATTTCAAGTTTTTAGTCCTGTTTTTTAATTTCCGAGTTACGATCTCTTTGAGAGTAAAATACAAGCTGTATCAGAAAGAATCATCTGATTTCAAATGGCTTTATTTTTTAAAGTAACGGACATAGAAGCCTGTGATAAATTTTAAATGCATGTACTTTAGCAAACATGCTTGGAGTCACAGCTGTTTAAAAACGAGTAAATCAAAACAAGCTGAGATGGTGAATATCAAAATCCTCAGCTAGAATATTGAATAAAACTGTAGACCATAAACCAACGGGTGGCATCACAGTGGCTAGGTCTCTGCAGGTTTCACGAGTAGCTGGAATTACTCATAAATGTGTTCTTTTATACTAACACAAACGAGTCAAATTGTCCAGGAGTTAACGTCATCAGATCTTTGAACAGCAGCAGATCACATGTTCTTGGAGACGGTGTATTGACACTTAGCATAAACAATAACTAGTGTTTAGGGTGATAGATGAGCTAATAAATCTTTTTCACTCTTTTCAGGTGAGAGGCTGCCCAAACCCGACAAAGGCAAGATGCGTTTCCACAAGATCGCCAACGTTAACAAAGCCTTGGACTTCATCTGCAGCAAGGGGGTCAAGCTGGTGTCTATTGGTGCTGAGGGTGAGACAAGACCTTTAAAATGAGTTTAATCTGAATAAATTAATCTGGATCTGCCAAGACTAGTAACACACGTCCGTGTGTTTGGTTTGGTTTTGCAGAAATCGTCGACGGTAACGTGAAGATGACTCTTGGTATGATCTGGACCATCATCCTGCGTTTCGCCATCCAGGACATCTCTGTGGAAGGTGTGTTTCCATAAAGTAACACTGAACTTTTTAAGCATAAATTAATTTATTTTTTAATGTTAAAGCTGTAAAATAGTGAAACACAGAATCCAGGACATAATGCACGAGTTATGAGTTTGCAATTAGTCTTTGTAAGAGTTTGCAAAAACTACTGGAGCAGTCGTCGTGCCTGAGCACAACAAACAGAGACTGTTGTCTGTGTCTCAAACACATTCATGTGAAAGCACTGTTACACATATCTTACTACAATACACAAAATCTCTGTGTGTTTATTTGTTTCTTTGGCTTCCAACTCCTCCCACACAGTCAGGAGTTGCGCAACCAAACTCGGCACACAGGTACATCTCAGGCCCCCGAAGCACCTGGCAGGGCTAAAATCACCATGTTCAGCTTTATAACACCTTATAAAAGCATCGTATCATTTTTATTTCACAATAATAACATTTAATTTATATCCACAACCCTTAACTTGTGCATAATGTTTTATGATGCCAGAATGTTCCTGGCAACCACCTAGCAATAGCTAAAATGACCTGTGTTTTTTGCCTTTATGCACTATATAGAAGCAAACCAACAGCACGAGCACAGCAGCATCGATATGTACTAGTCAATCAAATGTGTGAAAGACATTTTGAGTCATCTTCTTAGAAAAGATAAAAGATAAACCACACACGTATATACTGTTAAAACTGTAGCTGCTCATACTAAACATCACCTTGAGACTTCTCGGCGCTCAGTTTCAGACCATTCTACTCTCAGCTCTGTATGATGTCACTAAGAGCTGATATCCCTAATATGGTCATCTTCTGTTCACAAGACAGCCAATCAAAGAAAAAGACAGAGGATGAACCAAGGCCGGGTTTTAGCAAAATAAGGCTTGTTTTGAACTGTATGATTATGCAAAGCTATTCAGTCGTATCTTAAATTGGAAGTGGTTGCACCGTGACATGCAGCAGCTACAGGTACCACTGCGGACAGGAAGTGCACACGATTAGAGGTAAACTTCCAGCCAAGCAACTGAAATGACTACAAATGAAAGTTAAGAATGCCAATGATTGGTACATGACCTGGTAGTAAATATATTAGAGGGTCACCTAGGCAACAAGAGCCTGTAGTAGCCTAAGCGACAAGCCGCTGGCTTCAAAGCAATGCACAGAGAGTGAAGCGCTTCCAGTGTGGATGCAGTTTTAGAATAAAACTATGAAGCTGGAGATGAGTGTAGTAGATTTAATACCTTTAATGTAGTGCGTGCGTGCGTGCGTGCGTGCGTGCGTGCGTGCGTGCGTGTGTATGTGCGTCCGTGTGTGTGTGCCTGCATGCCCGTGTGTGATTTGTTGCATCCTTGTTTGTTAATTCCACCACCGAACTGCATTTGCACCTCTGCCATTTTATTTTAACCTTAATGCTGTCAGCGGGTCAACCCACAATAAATTCTTGTTTACAAAGACTCCGACCTTGTTCACTCCCACCCCTTGTTACACCCCACCCCCACACCCCCACACCACCACTTACCTTCAAGTCATCTCCTCTAACTTAGCTTTTATTGCTGCCTCTCTTCAATCTTCTTCTGCTGTCATACAGCGTGACTTTCTTCGCCATCGACCTCGCTCTAACCTCTCATAACTCCTCTTCACTCCACTAGTGCAGGAAATTATCTTTAAGCCACCCGTCAGACGAGCATGAGAAATATATTGACTGCTGCTAAAACCGTACACCTTTTTTTTTCTTTTTTTTAAATGCCAGATGTTGATCCTAAACATCTTTGTGCACTATTTAAACCTTTGACAGCTGACCCCCCCCCCCCCCCCCCCCCCCCCCCCCCCCCCCCCCCCCCCCCCCCTCTTCCTCCCCTCTTTTTTTTTTTTAAAAAACAAAAACCCAAA
>VURO01013677.1:0-19636 GCA_015108175.1 Pelvicachromis taeniatus | reverse complement strand
CAAACCCCACCCCCCCCCCCCACCACCCCCCCCCCCCCCCCAATATCACCACCACTCCTCTTCCTGAACGTTATTCTTCTTCTCTTGATGTTTGAAATAACACAAACCCCATCTAAAATCATCTCCTCTGCTCAACTTTTTCAGAGACCTCTGCTAAGGAGGGTCTGCTGCTGTGGTGCCAGAGGAAGACTGCCCCCTACAGGAACGTCAATGTACAGAACTTCCACATTAGGTGGGTGAGCGATGCCGACCTGTGGCATCAGCAGGGAACTGCAGTCATTCAGCTTATACTTCTGTCTGATGCTGATTTCTTTTCCAGTTTATGTTGTCTGCCTCCATGTCAACCACTGATCATCTACTTTGCTTCTTTTCTTCTCATACCTCTTTGCCTACCGCTGTCTCCTCACTCATGCCCCCCTCCCCTCAGTTGGAAGGATGGCCTGGCCCTGTGTGCCCTCATCCACAGACACAGACCTGACCTCATTGACTACTCCAAACTGAGAAAGGTGGCTGTCCTTCCCTACTTCCCCCTCTATTTTTAACCTTTATACAGAACCATGATTAATGCAGTCTTTTTATGCCTTTTCACCTTCATCATTGAAACTCTGTGTGAAATATTTTTTTTCCTGTGAACTGAATTTCAGCTAATTAAAAAGAACCCAAAAAGACTACCCACCAAAATACTGCACTTGTAGATCACATATTCAAAGACTGATTAAGAGTGTTAATAAGAATATTTCTGTTGTCCAAAATTGCGTCCCTTAAAATTGGATGTGATGTGACAGATTTGGAAACTGCCCGGCTGTTTGCTTGCCAAATCCTGCCAAAACTCTGAAACTGAAACATTTCTTAATGAGGTTTATTTCTCGCATTCTCCATCAAAACTTCCATCAAAACTGTCTTAGCTGGCATGCTTCCCCGCGTAGACTTTTGGCGTGCACGTGTGTGACACTGATTGTGTGTGCCTTCAGGACGACCCCATCGGTAACCTGAACACCGCCTTCGAGGTGGCTGAGAAGTTCCTGGACATCCCGAAGATGCTCGACGCTGAAGGTGAGGCCACGAGACGTCAAAGTGACAGCTGCAGCGAGATCCATGATGGCAGACATGGTGGTTCTTGCTTGCTCGGAAAATTCAATCATCTTCAGTTAAAAAATGACTGCACCGGCGGCTCCGACCTTGGAAAAATGACTACTTTGTAGGCAGATGTCCTAAAACGAGTGATTAATGCAAGAATAAATCATAATTCTCTTTACGCTTGACGGTCACATTTCAATCGAGCATATTTAACTGAAGTGGGACTCACCAGACAACCCATGGTACGACTTTACGATATACTGATTGTTGCAGTAACATATTTCAACTGCCCTCGAAGTCAAACTTTGTCAGCATCTGTTTTATCCAAAAAGATAAAGTTATCTCACTTCAGTTCTTTTTTCTTTTCTTTTTTTTTGCTGCAAAGAGATTGTCACTAAAAAAACAGCCATAAGATGGATTCAGTCTGTCAAATAGCTCATGGTCTGCTATTTGCATCAGTCTGTGATTGAATCTGTGATCAAGTTTGCAATTACACACAATTTGTTTCTGACAATGCAACAATTAACTGCAGCAAATCGTCAAAAATCATGTGTTGCTATTTATAAAAGACAGAAATTCACATTTAACTGTTACAGTTGCACTCAGTAAACCTCCTGGTCTATAGGAGTATAACCAGAACACAAACAGCTGGCAGCCAGTCGAGTTGTCCATTCAGACTGATGGCAGCATGTTGGCAATCTGTTTGCATTTCTAAGTTATTTGCAAACCTTGATCAGTGTCTGTGAGAGTGACTGCAGTCCAAGCCAGACTGTGGCTGTCTGTATAAAAGCTGCCTCCCATCAGGCAGGATGAGCCCTCTTGTTCGTAGTTCTAGTTCTTTGGTAAAATATCTGTATTTGATATCCCTGCATCGATACAATATTGCCACGCAAAAGGTTGCCACACTAAGATGTATCTATTAACACCTTTAATATCTAATACAAAATTCATTTAAAAAAATGGTTTTTAAACCTGACAAAATGGCTTTTCAGAATAAAATGTGGTAAAAATGAATCAAAAGTCTGCTTTGCTTTCCTTGCAGTGTGGATCACTTTTTAAAAGCTTTGTGAAGACTATTTTAAAATAATATAATAATAACGTAAAACTTTTTTTTGCACCTTCAGATATTGTGAACACACCCAAACCTGACGAGAAGGCCATCATGACCTACGTATCCTGCTTCTACCACGCCTTCGCCGGCGCAGAACAGGTGAGCTGGTGTTTTTACCCTTGCGGTAGGGGACGTCACGTCTGCATGTTTCACTTTTATGTTGTTATTCTTCTGTGGATCGAGGAGCTCGCAGCACAACCAAGTGAGCAAGTGTTCCCTTTTGTAATTGAATAAATCAGATGACACACGTGAAACACGGTCATCGTGACATAACGGCACCGCTGAGTAAACGTGCGAGCTGCGTGAATCTCAGTAAATCAGCTGTTGCTACTCTCCCTCTCAGGCCGAGACAGCTGCCAACCGTATCTGCAAGGTGCTGGCCGTCAACCAGGAGAACGAGAAACTGATGGAGGAGTACGAGAAGCTGGCCAGCGAGGTGAGAAACCACTGCGACCGCATATCTCCCACTCTCAGTCTGTCCCGCACTTCCTCCTCTGCACCAACACTTCTCCTAACTCTTTCTGCTCCTTCCACTGAATTCACTGGAGTCCTTTTATGAAAATCGATTTTTTTTTCTCAGTTATAGAAGCATAAAAGGGAAAGTTGACAACTAAGCACATTTATGTAGAAAGTGTGGTAGAATACAAGCAACTTTTTCCTATGTACAGAAATGCGGGCTGGCTCAAGACTTTTGCACAGCATTATATCTTTAATTAATCAGGTTCAAGCGAGTAGCTGATATTTAAAGCTGATATATAAAGAAGTTAGAACTGATACACCAACATGAACCTAAAATAAAGACATTCTTTCACTAAAGACATACATAGTCCTCTTACACTCTGATGCTGTCAGCAGGTCATATGATGTGCGTGTGTGCATATAAACAGCAGACTAAAGCGATCAAAGTACTCTGAGTAACCTTTGCGTTCCTCTTCTGCAGCTTCTCGAGTGGATCCGTCGCACCATCCCATGGCTGGAGAACCGCGTGGCGGAGCAGACCATGCGCGCCATGCAGCAGAAGCTGGAGGATTTCCGTGACTACCGTCGCGTCCACAAGCCGCCCCGCGTGCAGGAGAAATGCCAGCTGGAGATCAACTTCAACACCCTGCAGACCAAGCTGAGGCTCAGCAACAGGCCCGCTTTCATGCCTTCTGAGGGCAAGATGGTGTCGGTGAGCGGGGCAGATGATTTAATGCATCACTGTGGATTTTCGAGCTCTCATATCAGTTGAAAGATTACATTTTTTGTGTGTTCGTTTGGAAAGGATTTTATGAGATGTAGAGTTTGAAAAAAAGAGACCATGGAAATGTCCTCTTAGCTTTAAAATGCTCACTGCAAAACAACAAATACACACTAATGGTGGTTAGACACAGGCACTTCTATTTGAGGTGCTCTTTGAAAAGGATACATGAACTCCCCTTTCAAAATAAAATCAATGTATCATCCAGCCCAAACATTCACCCAGGTTCAGTTCAAATAAGAGAAAAAGATAAAAGGAAAAAAAAATGTTTATTCATCATTAGTGAATTTCTTTTCTTCATTGCATAAAGAACAACTTCAAAGAGACTCTCTTTTCAGTTACCAAAAAAGTATTCAAAAATATTCATACCTGCTTTCTGAGAAATGTACAGATATTAAAAAGCTCTCAAGGTCTACAATCTCCACTCAATTCAGAGTCAGAGTACAGCGGGCCTCCACGAGATCTTAATTCCCCTCAAATGGCTAACACGCCTCCTCCTCGGCACAAGGTAATAATAGAAGCGCTCCCTCTCCTTCAGGATATCGCAAATGCCTGGAAAGGTCTGGAGCAGGTGGAGAAGGGCTACGAAGAGTGGCTGCTGACGGAGATCCGCCGCCTGGAGAGACTCGACCACCTGGCCGAGAAGTTCAAGCAGAAGTGTGCCATGCACGAGGCCTGGACCACAGGTAGGGGGCAGCTATATTTTTTCATTATTATTGTATTATTTGTATTATATTTAGCTTACAATATAAAGCGCTTTAAGGTGAGCGCTGGCGCTATATAAATGAACCGAATTAAAGGCAAAGATGGACCGCGGGCTCTAGACTAGTCATTTCTCTGCTTTTTTCCTTTAAGAGTGACAAATGTGGACGTTTCTTAGTGTAGTTGTTTACACAGTTACTCGACAAGTAAAAGGTCACTTTTTTTGTAAGAAACATTTATCAAATATTAAACATGTCCTTGTCCTCTCCTTGTTTTAGGATTTATATTTGACGTATCAAATGATTCTTTTTTTGTACCTTTTTCCCTTCATTAATCGTGAGTCTTCACTCTTTACTGTGTAATAAAGCAAAGCACCAAAAGATAACCCTCAAAACCACATCAAAGCACCATAAATGGCCCAGTAAGATTATACAGAGAGATTAGAAAGGACCTAATGATTCATGGGGACATTGAAACAATACAGCGAGTCGGAGAAAAGGGCAAGAGGAGATATCTGAGTGAGAGCTGTAAAACTTTAAAAGCTTGTAGCCCTGACTTTTCACTGTGAGGAGGAGCCTCTTTAAAGTAACTCTGTGTGTGTTTCAGGTAAGGAGGATCTTCTGTCCCAGAAGGACTACGAGTCAGCCTCTCTGATGGAGATCAGAGCCTTGATGAGGAAGCACGAAGCCTTCGAGAGCGACCTCGCCGCTCACCAGGACAGGGTGGAGCAGATCGCTGCCATCGCCCAGGAGCTGAAGTGAGAGCTAGGATACAACGAGTGTGACGAGATGTGTCCTAATACTGGACGTTAAGGTCATGGGGAGGAAGGGAAATGTTAAAAATCATGTTGGGTGGGGGTGGAGAAAGTATCGTCACACAATTATTCTGCATAATGGCAAGAAGAGCTCGTTTAAAAGCCGCGGGAGGAAGAGCAGGGGGAGAAAGCGAGTAGCTGAAGTGATGGCAGAGATGTTGAGAGCAGACGAGAACGTGAAGGCAGCCAGGAACAAAAGACGCAACATATGAGTGGAAAATATTAATGAGAGATAAGAAAGATGAAAGGGTGCTTCGCAGAGAGCGGAAACCTCTGATCTCGCCATTTCCTTATCCTCCGCAGCTCCTCTGGGTTTTTTTTTTTCCCAGATAGCCTTGAGATGATTTCTTTGATGTTACAGTATATGAGCTGATCAGCACTGTAAAGCTGAAAATGTACAGTATAATTTATCAGCGAGGACTTCAAAAGCACAAATCATGACCTCAGTATCAAAAAAGAAAAGTTCTTAGATGACCCTCAACTCAAAGAAGGATGAAATATCAGTGCATCTGATAAAAGGGCATTAGATATTCTGGTTATTTGGAGGAATGAGATCACTTCACAGAAGACTTTACTCAACTTTACCTTACTTTAGATCAGGGGTGTCAAACATAAGGCCCTGGGGGCCAGAATCGGCCCAGCGAATACTTTGATCTGGCCCACTGGACAGCTTTGGAAAATGTGAAAGAAGACATAAATGTCAGACTTTGAACTGTATTTTCACAGGTTTTACAGCGTTTCCCACACGCTTATTCATACCACACCAAAGTCATTTAATTATAGATTTCTGTAATTTTACACTTTATTTTTTACCATTTAAGCCCAGAGAGCTTAAACTTTGTGTAGAACAAGTCAGCTTGTTTTTCTTATATTAAGAAATCTCATTGTGTAAATGTGTAGTTAAATTTATTTACACTGACAGAAAGGAGAGTTTCATTCATCTGATGAACTTTATTATTTTTAATGATGATTTATTAGTGAGTTCAGCTGAGTTTCAGCTAATATTATCGCAGTTTTGTAAATATTAAAAACACATTTACATGTAAGTGTGATAATGGTCTTTGTACTCGTCTGTTTTGGGGGGGGTTTCTCTCTCTCCAGTGAGCTGGACTACCACGATGCTGCTATAGTCAATACCCGCTGCCAGGGTATCTGTGACCAGTGGGACAATCTGGGCACTCTCACCCAGAAGAGGAGGGATGCACTGGAGGTAAAACTGAAAAGCAATCAGCTGCTTATGTAAACAACTCAGTGAACAGCAAGCATGTATTACAGTTTCATGTCTGCAAAGACGGCTGGGATCGTCTCCAGCCTTCCCGTGATCCTAAGCTGCATAAATGGAAATGGGTGGATGAATGATGAGGGAGGCAATGGGGAGGATGCGGGATGCACAACAGGTGGCGCAAAATTGCTGATTGCAGTTATTGTACGCAGCAGGGACTAGCAGCTGATTGGCTGTGGTCAGGCTTAGCTGATTGTATAATAGGAGTGACACTAAAAAAAGATAAATGGTTTTGACAGTGTGGGAAACCAAATATAAAATAACATGTTTTACACAGAGATAAAATTGTGATCAGTGTAATTTGAATTTGAGTTTTGGTGTTTAGAGACCGACACTAGGAGCAGGCGGCAGTGGAGGAAAGTCATTTCAGGTTCAATTGTATAGCACAGTTCAAGAGATCTGAGTGGACTTTTATATGGTTAGAATAATATAAATAGAAACTCAACAATATGCTGTGGGCAAGCAAGAAAACACCTCCAGCTGAACAAGTTTCAGGGAGGGTGGCCGTCTGCCTCAGAGAGAGCAGGGGTGACGGGGAAAGTGCAGGGACAAAAAAGGAGAGAGTTGAGAAACAGCAGGCAAACCGTGGGCAGCTCTGTGAGATCAAAAAGCAGTGGAAACATGGAGGGAAAGTGGACAAAGGAGAGTTTGCATGTGAACTGACTGAAAAGCAGAATTTCAGTCATTACAAGACGTGAGAGTTACAGGAAGTAGGTAGAAAGATCTGGAAATTGTGAAGTTGTGAGTTTTTATAAGCACAGGACACCAGACAAATATGGCTAATGTGATTCAAGACGTCTTGCTTGGCAAATTGAGTTTAATGTTTTCACAATGCTCAGCAAGGAGTGACAAAAATAACAACAAAGAATGCAAATGGCAGATGGCAAATTGTTTATCACGAGTGTGTTTCTGTCTGTGACGGCAGCGTGTGGAGAAGCTGTGGGAGACCATTGACCAGCTGTACCTGGAATTCGCCAAGAGGGCGGCACCCTTCAACAACTGGATGGACGGAGCCATGGAGGACCTGCAGGACATGTTCATTGTCCACAGCATTGAAGAGATCCAGGTAACACTCTGATTCAATTCAATTTTATTTATGTAGCGCCAAATCACAACAACAGTCCCCTCAAGCTGTTTCAGATTGTAAGGTAAATATCCTAGAATAATACAGAGAAACCACCAACAATCAGATGACCCCCTATGAGCAAGCACTTGGCAACAGTGGGAATGAAAAACTCCCTTTTAACAGGAAGAAACCTCCAGCAGAGCCAGGCTCACCAAGGGGCAGCTATCTGGTGTTTGGTTTGAACCTGACACAAATCTTTCGAATGATAATAAGAGTAATAAAGAAACACTCGCTGATTGATGAGCAGCTCTGATGTTTGAGTGCTGTCTGTCTAATAAAACGACTTTTCTTTTTCTCAGGCATTTACATCTGTACTAAAGGAAGAAGTTGTACAAAAAACACACGGTCTTTCTTTTTTCTAATACACCATCTTATATTTGCTCGTCCTTGTTCTTCTCCCAAACAGAGTCTGATCACAGCTCACGACCAGTTTAAGGCCACTCTGCCCGAGGCCGACAAGGAGCGCATGGCCACACTGGGCATCCACAACGAGATCCTGAAGATCGCCCAGACCTACGGCATCAAGCTGTCCGGAATCAACCCGTACACCAACCTCTCCTCCCAGGACATCACCACTAAGTGGGACACTGTGAGTCAACTCAACAGACCCCATGAACACAACGAAAGGAGCAGACTGATCGTTATATCGTAGACACAATGAGAAGCGTGGCTGCTTTTTAAATCTCTTTTCAGCAAGTTAGCATTATGTAAGCAGCAAATGTCAACCTGGCTCTCTCTCTTTCTCCATGTGCGCTCCATTTGGTCATCCAGCTAATAATAGCACAGCGCAAACACAGCGACAGGTCAGGAATAGTACAGTACATGTGGGTTAGAGTGACGCTCAGCACTGCTGGCTGCGAGGCTCTCAGGGGAAATCAAAATAACTCCACAGGACAGCCTGTCAGTGCAGTCGTAGTGTGACACACATCAGACCATCTGTGCTCAAGAAACAGATCTTTTTTTTCTTTCCCTCTGGGCAATAATGAAGTAACAATCTGGAGTGAAAAACTATGTATATGGACTTGGAAAAAGTAACAGCAATATTCAGTTATTTTAAAGATGCAGTGATGCAAGTGTAGAAATGGAAGAGGAGACAACATCTTTAAGTAAACTGTAATAGCAAAAGTTACACAAAGCATTCAAATATCAAGTATATCCACATAAATATATAACACATAGTCACCGGATTTAAACTGTGTGTGTGCAGGTGAAGCACTTCGTGCCCCTCAGAGACCAAATGCTCCAGGAGGAGGTGGCCAGGCAGCAAGCCAATGAGAGACTGAGGCGCCAGTTCGCCGCCCAGGCCAACATCATCGGACCCTGGATTCAAACCAAGATGGAGGTACGAGACGGGGGTGCTTCTGTAACCTGCGCTGTGTGTAAACCTGCACAGTCAGAACAACGTGATCTGTGGGAACAGTAACGCTCAGCTGGTGCTACAAAGTCATGGAGTAAAATATGTAAAAGTATGATGAATTCCCTTGAAAGTACTCCAACCTCTTGTCTTATAGCACTGAAAATACATCTAAACTCGGCATATAAACACTGTGTACATACACAGCTATTGTAGATGAGTGCCAGGACTACACAGGAAGCACGCGGGAATGGTTAGTGCTGCGTTTCCTCACTATTTCCCATCTCTGCAGGAGATCAGCCACGTGTCTGTGGACATCGCCGGCTCCCTGGAGGAACAGATGAACAGCCTGAAGCAGTACGAGCAGAACATCATCAACTACAAATCCAACATCGACAAACTGGAGGGAGACCACCAGCTCATCCAGGAGTCCCTCATCTTCGACAACAAGCACACCAACTACACCATGGAGGTGTGCATGCAGACCGCAGCCCGATCTGCAGATGGGCTTAGCTCTCACTCCTCTCTACTCAAAGCGTAAGCTACCTCCATTTTAATTTCCTCCCATTCCTTCTCCGCTGCAGCACATCCGTGTGGGCTGGGAGCAGCTGCTCACCACTATCGCCAGAACCATCAACGAGGTCGAGAACCAGATCCTGACCCGCGACGCCAAGGGCATCAGCCAGGAGCAGCTCAACGAGTTCAGGGCCTCCTTCAACCACTTTGACAGGGTGAGGCGACCCCGGAGGTCGAGGAGAAGAGAGTGGTGCTTCGTATAAAGCAGCAACTTTAAACTTTTTTTGATTTATCTGAAAAAGTTCAGATACGTCACTTCAGTTTACGTTCATTGATGTTTTAGCATCAGTAGTGAATTAATTCTTTCATTACTACGACTCTTTGACACAGCAATGAAAGCAATACCTTGTACTGTTCCTTTGCAGAAGAGAAACGGCATGATGGACCCAGACGACTTCCGTGCCTGTCTCATCTCCATGGGTTACGATCTGGTCAGTGGTCAGGCGCTCGTAGCCTTGACTTGTACAACAACTTGAGCGTAGTTAGAATGTAAACTATAAGGATTTACAGATTAATTTGCACAGTAACGATGTTGAAGGACTGAATGCTTTTGCTGACAGGGTGAGGTGGAGTTTGCGCGTATCATGACCCTGGTGGACCCCAACAACACGGGCGTTGTGACCTTCCAGGCCTTCATCGACTTCATGACCCGTGAGACCGCCGAGACTGACACTGCAGAACAAGTCATGGCCTCCTTCAAGATTCTGGCTTCAGACAAGGTGACCAGATGGATACAGCATCTTCTCACCTTATATCTGATACCATCTGACAGTCCATTGACTAGTCTGCTTATTTAGCCTGTACAGGGCTTCCAGTGTAGCCTGAGGACACATTGACATGGACAAAAACACTGGGATACATAAATGGAGCCACACAGACAGGGAAACTCATGTATTGAAGCTCCCAGCACACAGTTTTAGTGCTGATGTTAATGAAACTTTTACACATCATCTATCTAATGTTTGTAAAGACAGACTGTGTGGGTAAGTGCTTGATTTCATACACCTGAATTCACAGATTAGTGTGGCCCAACACTTGTCCATATTGTGATTCTGGGTTGAGACTTCTTGTCTCACCTGCTACACATATATTTTAAAGCTAAACCAGGCTATAGCTTGCAGTTTTAGGATTGCATTTCAGAAATCCATTGTTTTCTCTCAAATTCAGATGGTTAGCCTCATCCAAGCAAAGCCTCCAAACATGTGATCAGTTAGGGCAGCCATTCCCAAAGTCAAGAGTGCTGCGGCACTCCTTAAAAAGCAAAAAAAAATCCAATGGGACCTGATCTGAAATCAATACAGGAGACAGTGAAGTTTATCCTTGATAATTTTATTTTAAAAAACATAAACAACACAGACTGTTGGCTAGAAACTCAACAACACAGTCTAAACTCCTCCTATTACCAGTTTGCATTCACTTTTTATATAAATAAATACATTCATATATTAAGTAACTGTACATACTTTCATTCATAGACCACACTTTAGGAATCACTGAGTTTGGGGAACTCAGACCACAAACGGACAATATATAGGTTCTGGTATCAAACACCTTTTCACCCCTGATATAGTATATATTTACAGTGACAGTATTATATTAGCTATAATCCAGGAGCGCTGTGGTTTTGTTATAAGAAAATCAAGTTGCAGGAAATACTGTAAATGAGTCAGGCTGCAGTCGGTTATGTGAAGTGAAAATTTAAGCAATAAAATAAGAAACCGGCTTTCAAAAGCTGAAGTAAAGGCCAATGAGCCAGCACATTTCTTACAAATGAATATTGTTTCTAACCCAACTAGCTATATAAATAGTATAATTTGGCTTAATTGGAAGAAGTCAAGGATATTAAACCAAAAAAAAAAAAAGTTTTGGATCATTTGAGACTTTTTAAAATCTTCACATTGATAGAAAAAAACCTCTGACAATTGAAGGTGATGCTGTGGCACTTAAATGCTTATATCCCAAAATAACTCACTCAGGTATGTAAGGAAGAAATGATACAGAAGCACTCTTTATCTCGCTCTTTGATTACATACGTAACCCGAATTCTCTGAGTGTCCAGATCTCTTTGTGGAATAACAGAGCTGATTTTCCCTGTAATTCTGGGAAAACGTCACGATTTATCTTGTACAGCTTTGTGTCAACACTCAGTCAGTAATTTAAATTCAACTTTTCATCTTTCCAAATTCAAATTGCGGCACTGTTTGCCTCAACCTTGAGTCATCATTCTCCTCCGATCCTCACAGATGCACCAGTACATTTGTAACAGGAGACAATAGCTCTTTGTGAATCACACCTCGCCCCCTCTCTCTCTCTCCTCCAGAGTTACATCACGGTGGAGGAGCTGCGCAGGGAGCTGCCTCCCGAGCAGGCGGAGTACTGCATCACCCGCATGACCAGGTACGTCGGACCGGACAGTCCCCCCGGCGCCCTGGACTACATCTCCTTCTCCAGTGCCCTCTACGGAGAGAGCGACTTATAAGCGCAGCTGCTTCTCTTCGCGTCCTCCTCCTCCTCCTCACCCCTTCTTCCCAGCTTCTCTTATTTCTCCTGTATGGAGAGAGCGATTTTAAACCCTTCCACTGTCCCTTTAAAACACGTTCTTCTTTTTTTTTCTCCCACCACCTTCTCAAATCTTAACTTTATTCCCCTCCTCCTAACTCCTCCCATCCCTCTTTTCATAAACAGGAACACTGCTGAGAGAGGGGAAGAGCAGAAGACTTTGCTCAGACCTTACAAACTATGTTCAGGCTGCTCAGCTCCTCTCTCGTTTAAAAGAAAAGAAGGAGAAAAAACACAGGTGTACCAGTTATTGCACTGAACTTATGTAAGCAGTATACATAATGACATACCTGCCTTCACAAGGCTTTAAAGAGGAGGCAACGAGAGAGAACGAAAGTTTGATTAATTTTGAGCAAAGCCGTGTGCTCTTCCCCTCTCCATTTTTATTTTATTTTTTTTGTAGAAGGGTGATCAAAGAAGAAAACGTCATTGGTCAGGTGGCTTGGTTGGTTGTGTATTTGTGCAGATGCATGCTATGTTTAAGTTTAGGAAAAAAAAAACGCCGTCTTTTGAGTTGCCGACTCGCCCTTACACGAACCCCCGTAGGCGCCCGTTCACGAGTTCAGTCAGCAGAGGAACGAGGCCTGTCGGGTGCTACTGAAAACTCTCACCACAGCACTGTGAAACCTGAATGTTAGCAAAGATGCGATTTAACCTGGAGATCTTAAAGCCTTAAGAAACTCAGGAACACATGGAGGACGAATAGGAGCGCCGAGTATTAAAAGACGCAGGTGGAGGGAACGGGAGGAGAGCGCCGTGGCTGGGCGGTGACTCGGGAACGGATAGAGAAAGATGAGCTGTTATGGCCAGAGAGAGCGACCTCTCCCACACACCTCTCTCCTCTCTTATTAAACTCCTTTTTTAGCCTTTTTTGGGGGGGCTAAATGTAAAATTATGAGGAGAAGGGGGACAAAGACAGAGAGAGGTGTCAGACAGGGTATCAGGAAAGTTGTGGATGAAACGGGAAGAATCAAAACTGTACGTGGAACCATAGCAGGCGTACTCACAACACAGGCTTTAGGGTAGAATTTGAAGAAGAGAGGTCAGCCACGACGATCGCTGTGTTAGGCTCCTCCCTGTGCACGATCTCGATATCTTAATTTCATCTGTGCTCCATTTTCCTCCTCCTCCCCCTCATCCCTAACTCATGCTGTCTCATCACTGATGCCACTCTTTCAGTCATATGTTAAAAACCTCAACTTGAAAATAAAAAAGGAAAATTATATTATTAAAACCACACGTCTTTGTGTCGTTTCTTTATTACTTATCCCCAGTTTGATCCCCGGCGTCACCACTGAATGTTTTTTTTGTTTAAATGTAGCTGCATAGTCTGATAAAGTGTCCGACCTTTAACCTCTGTGCATAAGGTCACATGTCCAACTCGTTGCCGGGGTCCCAGCAGAGGTGGGAAGGGAAGTCCAGCCCCCTCTCTGCAGCATAGCAGTGCCATCGGTCCTCGTCCCCTCGATGCGTCAGGTACCTGCAGCCCATCCTGAGCTCGAACTCCCGGAGGTCGCACCACAGCTGGAAATTCTGCAGGAGCAAAGGAGAGCGTGCATGACTCATAATATGATAGTAATGGACCGGTGTTCATCACATCTACACATCAGGTCTATTAGAAACCTGATCAGGTACATCTGAGCATCCTGGCCAACATCTATGAACGCAGTAACACCAGATCGAGTTCATTCTGTCGTTTCACACTCAAAAATGTAATGATTGTAAATGATAGCGTTTGTAAAGTGTTCGACCTGCAGCCAGCTGTGTCCCAGCGCTTTGCCCACGGTGAACCGCCGTCTCACCGACACCTGCAGCAGGTTATTGATGAGGCTCACAGCTGGGGAGGAAATGAGGCGGAGAAGGATTTTCTAGAGGATTTACTCACTGAAGCCACCCAGTGGAGAAACAGGAGAATAACGGGACTAACATACAAACTGTACGTGTGGGCAGACATGGACCTGGAGTTCATAGTGTGTGAAACCTTTAACAGTATATATATCATTAATGATGGTAAAATGTATAAACCATGTTGAGAAACATGTTCCTACCCTCCAGTGAGATGGGGGCCCAGGTTTGGCGCGGGTACATGAACGTGGCGTTGGTGATCTGCTGCCGGATGTCCTCATCTTCATTAAAGGGAAACGTGCCACTCAGGCTGACGTACATGATGACGCCGACAGACCACATGTCCAGAGAGCGGTTGTAGCCGTTGCTGCTGATCACCTCGGGTGCCAGGTAGGCCGGAGTCCCCACGACGGAGCGCCGGAAAGACTTCTCGCCTATGATCCGGGCGAAGCCGAAGTCACACAGCTTCACCTGCGGCCCAGAGGCAGAGCTGATTAAATAAGATGCCATTTGCTGTATCAGGAACTAAAGTGCGAAATCCCACCTGAGGTAAAGGCTCCGAAGTGGCCAGCAGTACATTCTCAGGTTTCAGGTCACAGTGAGCGATGTGCTTCAAGTGCAGGTACCGCAGAGCCTCCAGAATCTGAAGCACAAATGAGAGAATTTCACATTTAATGTTAATAAACATGAGTAAGAAAGACAGACCTTAGAGGTCACTGCATCTTTGTTAAAACAAGAAGAAAAAAAAAAAAACCCGACATCATCTAGACACCCCGGAGCGTTTCTCAGATCGGGATCTCGTACCTGCATGACGAGGAAGCGAGTGATGCGTTCGGGGAGTCGACCTTTCTCGCTGGACAGAATCATCTCCAGCATGTCTCCGTGCAGCTTTTCCATTACGACAAACACGTGCTCGACAGTTTCAAACATGCGCTCCAACAGAACCACGCCGAGGTGCGACAGATTCTGGAAAACACGCACGTCAGACGTTACGGGAAATGACCTCACCGTGATTATTACACTAAAAATCTGCACTTCAATAAAATGTGTTGAGTTAGTGAGGAAGGAATCAGGAACAATGTGACAGCTGTTGGTATTTTCCTAATAACTAATGATTATTTCACATTATTTTTACTGCAGATTTCCCTCAGGCCTGTTCTTAGCTGACAGGAGTGCACCTGGTGAGTGGCTCTTTGAGTTACTGTTGCTTTCCTTTCAGCTCAAAGCAGTCTGCCCAGTCTCCTCTGACATCAGGAGCTTGTTTTCAATAGAAGGATATTTTTCTCCTCAGGAGTTATTAGCAAAGCAATGATGAATGGCTCTTTAACCCCCTAAGTTTTGAGGCTTCTACATCATCAGTTTGACTTTATTTTACCCCTCAAAATCCAAAATAAAGAGCACAACACATTTTTAAGCAATACATTTAGAAAAAAGTCACATAAAATGCCAAATGTGACCTATATGATGCAGATTAAAACTCGTATATGCAAATTAATATTTCATTAATTCTAAAAAGTTGGCAAAAAGTTTGATACGTACTTTGATATGAATTTTCTGACAATTATGTCCCAGTTCATCGTTTCAAAGGTTCACCATCGGGTTGTTCCTGGTTTGTTCCTCACGTGTTTTTTAGTAACTTGTTAAGTTTTTTAAGTGTCGTTTCTTGTAAAGTGTTCAAAAAACTGCATTAAAACCTGCAAGATGGCCGCTTCATTTCTCAGCTGTGTCTCCTGTTTGGTGGGGAAACGCGTCTTGTCGATGACCTTGACGGCGACTGTTCGACCCGACGTCCTGTGAGTACCTGAGAGAAAAAAAGAAATGATAATGATGCAGGGAATCGAGCATTTGTAGCTTAGCAAAAACAGAAACACATTTGATGCAAAAGTTTAGTTTGAGCAACATTTCAGCCTCTGAAGTCTCTGATTTCTTTGGTGTTTCTTGACCAAAGTCTGTTTAAACTTTTGAAAATGTTTCTACTATGTATTTTCAGATTACTGCATAAAGACAGTCACAGGAAACAATAGTTAACGGGGTTTTCATGCACTCCACATGGTCAGTTTTCTGGACATAACAACACGATGAGAATCAGCTGACCTCCGTACACCACGCCAAACTGTCCCGACCCCAGCACCTCGTCTGTGCAGATCTGATACACCGAGCTGATGTCCTAAAACACACACAAACACACTTTAACACACACTCTCTTCTAACGCGTGCTCGATAAACTCACTGAAATCTTACCGCACTGCGTCTGTATCGGTATTGATCTGTAATCAGAGACAGGAAGTCCCGTTAACTGAATGTTGCAGGTTCATATCCACCACCAGATATTACTCTATTCAGAGTAGTATCTGATATTAATATCCGATGTTTTCTGGCTCACCCTGGCTCTCGTCTTTATGTCCTCTGCTGCTCTCCACCGGCATCATAGCCTGCCGGATGGCGCTCTCCCAGGCTGCCCCCTCCTCGCCGGCTATCACGCAGTACACCAGCGACACCGTCACCAGCTCGAACGAGTGAGAGCTGCCGTCTGACGACGAGGGCACGGAGAGCTGAGTGGGGCCTCGGACCCCGAGCACCTCGGATAGAGAGATCTCCTGCAGAGGAGGAGGTGCAGTACAAAAAAAAGTTATTCACGTTCACTTATTTACAACTTAATAGCCTTTATCCAGGACCTGCTCCCACATAACGTTTGTATAATCAAAGAAAACTTCTGTCATGCTATCATTATCTGATTTTTACTGTACTACAAACCTCTTAAAGTACATTTAAAAAGAACAAAGGCGATAAAATGAACGTGCACAAAATACAATACTGTTCTCTTTAAAGTAAATACTGCTCAGAGCGTGAGCTGCCTTGGTGGATGTTTACACTGTTTACACAGTGACACAGTGGGAGGAAGAAAACTGGCACACTGTAAGAACATTTCTGCATATATGTTAATGAAAGAGGCCTTTGCTACGAGTGGGAGTGAGCGTGCAGTACACAGGATGCTGCTTTGTCTGTTTCTGTCTTATATTATGCAGCTATCATACCTTGTAGTACTTGGTGGTGTTTTCATTCTGGTACAGAGTCATGCTCTTCCAGTCTAAGATCCAGTAATGGCGTTTCCTCTGAGTAAAGATATGACCGAGTCAAAAGCAGCTGAATATGTGCTTCTGCTGCACAAATATCACGAGCTGAGCGAAACGTTTCCAAATCTGATAGCGTGCGTTCCTCACCAATGTGTCCGTGTTGGTGTGGTGGAGCAGCCACCCCTCTCTCAGGACTCCTCCACCTCTCCTCTTAGTGTGATGCACCGACTGGACGAGCCTCATCAGGGGGATGTTGCTGCTGAAACACGGACTGGTGGACGGACAAAGAGCAAATGTGGCAGAAACATAAAGGGAGGACAAAACAAAGGCCTGTTTAGTGATGGTGAATTAAACAAAAATCACCTCTAGGTGGCAGCGTGGGCCACAAACAAAGCAGATAAACTCCAGATATAAATGACAGGGATGAGAAATGTCTGTTTTATAATACGTGAGTTCGGGTGACATGTGATTCAGATGTCTGACATCGTTCGGACGCTGTCTGCACCAGCAGACAGCCTTGAGCTGGGATTACATCATCAGAAAAACTTAGCGACCCTCTGACCTCATCGGCTCTCGCAGCTGCTCGACTTCCCCGGTCTCTGCCTGTGAGTCATCCTCGGTGAACATGTCATCGTCACAGATCTCTGTGGTGCTGGTGATCACTGACTCATTGTCCTCCAAGTCTGGTGGGCAGCTGTTATCGGCTGCTGGGCTTTCTGGAAATGTGACATCAGCAACTAATAAACATCTACATATAATTCTATTTATATTATTTACGATTACAGCCATAAAATACCAACAAATAATGAGATAAAAATAGCAAACACATAAGTTATGGTAACTAAAACAAGATGAGATTAACCGAACAAAGGAAAATGTTAGATTTTTTTCAATGAATGACTCAAAATACATCTGAAATACTGCTGATCACCTGTCTTTGTTTGTTCTTTTTACATATTCTCTGGTGGAATCATTTCAGATCTCATCAGGCTCTGATCGAGTTTCCCTGACTCATCATGCAGCTAATCATCACCGCTACTTGGAGGAATGTGACGTTTCTGAGATGCTAATTTAGAGTGAGGCCTGAATCTATCAAATGTTTCTCGGAAACGGTGAATCAGCTTCGACTCAGGCTGACAGCATCAGAGTCAGGCCCCTTTTCAAAGAGCCGTGCTCTAACGCAGCCACGGGCCCAGAATATGCAATGAAAACCAGACCTCAGACCTCCGGGGACCGTCACTCACCTTCCCCGTTCGTGCCGTTCCTCTCTCCGGGACAGTCTCTGGGGACTAAAGGCTCACAGCGCCGATGGCAATTAAACCTGCAGTCTGGAAAAAATCATGGAGGAGACGTGGGAGGTTTAAAAAGGCTTACAGAAAAAGGAAGAGCACCGGAGTCTGAAAAGATACGAACTCATGAGTCAGAATATTGCCGTCAGTTTTTTTCATAATGAAAAAGAATCTCGTCTGAGAGTCAAGCCGTCTGAGACACATCCAGGCATTTAGGTAAAATTAGATTCAACCCAAAGTGCTTACGTAAATACGTGGGATGCACAAGCTCCTTGACACAACGAGTGTTTGCTGTGTGCTCATGAGCCTCCAAGTCAAGCATTACTAATCAAAGTCAATGCTCTGCAGCAATAGAGCACCAAAAATGGCCACAAGATATGAACGCGAAATATTTTCGGGTTTGCAAAGAAGGAAGCTTGCAAATTATTTATCTTTCACAGGAGTGGGTCACCTGAAAAATCAAACGTACACATCCTTCTGACCTGTTGTGCTATTTATACCTTTAGACCACATGTGTCAAGGTCAAGGCCAGTGGGCCAAATCTCTGCTAAGATATGAAGGCAAAGAGGCTGCAGAAAACTGAAAGATAATGAAAAGAATAATTAACCTACAGCACAGGATGTTCCTTTGAGCCGAACTTCAAGGTGATGCAGCTGTGAAGGCAAGTTTTACACTCATGTGCAGCCAGTTTGACAGCAGACGCCTGGTGGTATGGTGCAGGCAAACTGCATGATCAAAGATTTTCTCCTCTTAAATTAAGCACAAAACTACTGAGTTGCCACGTGCCGTGACTAACTGGGGATGAGGGAAGGAAGACGGGACAAAGACATGGAAGAGAGCCAGAGATTAATAATAACTAATAGTTAAAAGCACAAAGGTGTTTAAACACACAGGGCATGAAGAAGAAATACTCAGTGCATCATGGGAATCCCCCAGCAGCAGGAACTATAAAGTCAATAAGGTAAGATGGGGCCTGATTATTCAGGAGCTTGCATGTGAGGAGCAGGATTTTGATTTCATTCTGGATTTAACAGGGAGCCAGTCCCTGTCAGGACTCTTGCTGCAGCATTTTGGATTAACTGAAGGCTTTTCAGGGAGTTTTTAGGACATCCTGATAATAAAGAATTACAGTAGTCCAGCCTAGAAGTAATAAATGCATGAATTAGTTTTAACATCTGAGCATGTTTCTAATTTCAGAGATATTAACCTGCTTTTCAGACCTGTAAAACAGGTTGAAAGAAAACCCAATAGAAACTGGTATCACATGTATATATCAGAGTGAGTTTTGCTATTGGGGTGAAAGAAGGAAGACAGGATAGAGACATGCTGTGGAAGAGAGCCACAGATTAATAACAAGTATGGCTGAATGCAGGTAGATCTATTAACACATGGTGAATGAGAAAGGTGACTGAAAAGGGAAAACTCAATGCATCAAGGGGGTCCCCCAGCAGTCTGAACCTATCGCAGCATAACTAAGGGAGGATTCAGGGTCACCTGATCCAGCCCTAACTATATGCTTTAGCAAAAAGGAAAGTTTTAAGCCTGATCTTAAAAGTAGAGATAGTGTCTGTCTCCCGAATCCAAACT
>VURO01013675.1:4244-15807 GCA_015108175.1 Pelvicachromis taeniatus | reverse complement strand
ATTCACACTCACTCCTGCACTCACACCTATGGGCAATTTAGTGTTTCCAATTAACCTATCCCCACAAACTGCATGTCTTTGGACTGTGGAAGAAAGCCGGAGTACCCAGAGAGAACCCACGCAAACATGGGTTTGAAAGACCCCGGCCTGGATGGTGGAATTGAACTCAGGACCTTCTTGCTGTGAGGCAATAGTGCTAACCACCGTGCCACTGTTCTACCCATTACATAGTCACACACATATTTTCTATAATACAGTAAATGTGTACGAATGACTGGCAATCATTCAGTCCATGGAACTAGCTAAGTAATTCTTAAATGCGTTATTATGAATGTCACTGATGAACCTAAGGTACAAAACATGCCGATAAGGTTTTTCTAAAAATGTACAAAAAAATTTAGCAACATTTCTGGGTCCATTTTAAAGTTTTCACACTGTGGAGCTAGCGATTGGAAAAACACGGGAAGGGCAGACTTGAACCAAGACTAGAAGACTGTCCATCTCACTTCCAGTCTACCCAGACTTTGAAGGACCCGCCCTACATGGACCGGGTAGGTCAGGTCTTTTGAAGCATGCTAGCCCTAAATTTGGACACAGCCGTAGTCACCTGAAATGGTTTTCACTTCACAGGTGTGCCTTGTCAGGGTTCATTTGTGGAATTTCTTGCCTTCTTGATGGGGTTGGGACCATCAGTTGTGTTGGGCAGAAGTCAGGTTGGTGCACAGCAGCTACTTCCTCTTCTAGTTATTGTAATACCTAAAAACTTAAGAGCCCTACATTAAACAGTACTTCTTATAATAAAATTTTTTCATGCCAGCATGAGCAAACTAGTGCATTACATATAGATTGTATAAAAGCAGGATGTAGCCTGCAACGCCACTCGTTGGTTTTGGAATCAACATTTAGAAGCCTCAATGTTAGCCGCCATGGGGAAGAGAGGATCCCCTTACTTAAGTAACCAGCTAATAATACTACTATATACTACTAATAATACTGGAATACTTGTATTCTCTAACCAAAACTGTACAACTTTGGGTGGGCTATATCACACCACATAGTATTTGTTAAATAATTTTACTAATCTAAAGGTGAGCTGAGAGCATTTAGCCAGAGCTGTGTATGCTAGCAAACATGTCACTCAAAGCTGCAACATGCCTTACTTTGACTTCAATTGACTTCAATTACAATTATAACTCTGTTACAATTGTAATAAATAAAGGTGACGTTGGCAATTTTAAACTTACTAATTAACTTGCTTTTGGACTTGTTAAAAGCCATGTCCAAATATATAACCCAATCTGCTGCATCTGATTTCACATGTTTGATGACAGTCCAAGTCTGGAGACATCTGTATGTCAATATTTGGTCACAGATGGCCAGACTACCACATAGGGACAGCAAGAAATTGGGTGCTTAGGTTGTAAACATCATACACTGTTCATGAGATGTACAGGATTTTTTCTTTGTGGATTCGACACAGAAACATGATATTACAAGCAACTCCTTCATGCAACAACCATGAAGAAATGTGTAAGGTATTGATGTGACTACAGAAAATACATTGACAGTAGCAACAGCTGGCCTCAGCTGTAGCACACCATGACAAAGTGTGAAGACCCTATCATCACTGCTGCCAGTGTCAGGGGCTGGGTCTTTGACCCAGTGTTTTGTGTTATTTTGAATTGTTTTCTTATGTTTATAATATGTTTAATTCATGTGTTATTCTTAAGGGTTTAGTTGAGTTATTTTGTATTTTGGGATTTACGAGATAGTGTTAAGTCTTATCATTAATTGCCTTGAGTTGTAGTCGAGTTAGGTCTTTTCATGTCTCCTTAGTTATGAGTTTCTTCATGTCCCCTGGTGTAAGTCTGTTCTCGTCTTAAGTGTCACGTATTTCCTGTCTGTGTGGTTTCATGTTGTCAAGCTTGTGTCATCTTTACGCCTCTCTGTGTTTCCCATTTTGTTTTGTAGAGGTCTTGTGTTCTATGTTCATTGTTTTAATTGTACTTTACCTGTGGTGTCATGATGTTCATTTGTGTCAGCTGTGTCCCCGTGTCTTTCCACTTCTCGTGTTAGTCATGTACCTCTTGTCATACTTCTCATAGTTTCATAGGTATCATAGCGTTCATGGTTGTTTCACAGTTTCACAGTCTCATCACAACTTGAACACCAGTTTAAATAACTGCAGCAGCCAAGAGAAATGTGTTATCTATGACCTATATTAGGTGTTGACTGATAAACAATATTTTTTTTTTATGTTTTGTGTATTATTTTATATGTAAATGCTATTAATATTATATAAATTTAGAAAAAATACGACTGTGATTCTTATGGTTGCATTATTTTCAGATACGAAAAGGCAAAGATGTTCAACAATTTACTGACAAATCACTTAATAAAAAAAAAAATCATGCGTTAATGTATTATGACTTAGATAGGTTGCTGTAGATGGACATTATAAATATATCTACCCTGCACCCGTTTCTAATTTAGAGCATTTACTTCCATCACCTTGTCAGAGCCCATTTGGTTTCACTGCAGGTCAGTCTCTCACTGAGCTGTACACTTTTACTTTTTTCATTAAGTCCTGGATGACTCAAGCAGAAAAACTTAAATTATTGTAATTCACAATATTAATCCTCCACACTTAAAAATGACACCTTAATGATCAGCTCTAGGAACTGTCATTCTCAGGCCATTACTGGCTTTGCGGATCAGTTTATTTATTGTGTTGGCATCTGCGACGCTCACCCTGCTGCCCCAGCATGCAACAGCATAGAGGATAGCACAACAGACTCATAGAAAATCCTGAGCATTGTCTGACAGATGTTGAAGGACCTCAGGAAATAGACCTCAGAAAATAGAGATGACTCTGGCCCTTCCTGTAAAGTGCAGTGGTGTTTTTAACCAAGTCCAGTTTATTGTCTGTGTGTACTCCAAGGTATTTATAGTCCTCCACAATGTCCACATTGACCCCCTGGGTTTAGTTGAGTTATTTTGTATTTTGGGATTTACGAGATAGTGTTAAGTCTTATCATTTCAACCCTGGATTGAAACAGGGGTCAAGGTTTTCCTTGTCTTCCTAAAGTCCACAATCAATTCTGGTCTTTGCCACATTGAGCTGTAGATGATTCTGCTTGCACCACATGACAAAGGAGTCAACCACAGCCCGGCACTCATGACTCATCACCCCTGCTGATGCATCTGACCACTGCAGAGTCATCAGAAAGCTTCTGAAGATGGCAGGTCTCTGTGCGGTGGCTGAAGTCTGTGGTGTAGAGGGTGAAAAGGAAAGGGAGAGGAGGTGCCCCTGTGTTGCCGATCACCTTGTCAGACACACAACACACAACGCACATATTGTGGTCTTCCTTTCATGTAATCAACAATCCAGGACACCAGAGAAGCATCCACCTGCATCGCTGTCAACTTATCACCCAGGATAAGATGAGATAACCCATTTTATCAAGTTATCTCATCTTGTATTTATCGACATTTGTTTATCTTTCTCTGGAACTGTCTATCAACCAAGCAGCATAACATACTAAGGAATAAGGAGGAGGGAAGAAATTCAGTTTCATTTCATAAATAAAATCTTATTGGTCTTTTTTCCATTAATTTGAATGATAAAGCCTTAATAAAACAACTGCTGATAATTTTCCTTCATGTAACCATAGCAGCAGGGTCTCCAACAACTCTCCTACAGAAAATGCTACGTCCAGATGAACAGAATCAACATTGTCATGAATCACCTTCAGCAATCAAGTATCATTCCTCCCTGTGCCAAGAACATAATGAACATTATTATTATGAAGTACAACGCATGATATTAACATCCAGAATATAGTGAAATAAAAGTACCACAAGTACATTCAAACTTTAATTAAGTACTTTAGTTGTATTCAGCCACATGCACCACTAATCCAGTGACCCCTGAACCAAATTGAAAGAATTTTTATATGACTACTTAACACATAGTGATATATTGGATGTATGGATATATTATGTAAAGAAAAATAGGTCAGAAAGAATAGAGAAATATATACTGTAGTAAAGTTACCTTCGACGTTTTAATTTTTCTAACCAAAAAGATTAAAATTTTATTTTACTAAGTGTGCTGCAACCAGTAGAACAACAGTGTGGTGCAAGCTCATGTTTCACTTCCTCAGCAAGCTGTAAGTATCACTACAACCAACCAAACAGAGGTGTTTAGCATATACTGAGGTTTTATTACAAATAATCATAACACAAAAAGTCGGTAACGCTGCTTTATCAATTACACCAAAAACAGAAAACAACAACCAAGCAATAATGTTAGGAACTTCCAAGGGCCCACAGGCGCACCTTGTCATTAGCAGCAGCAAGCTCTACTGCTGTTGAGGCCCACACTACTCATTTGAAGCACCCACTCTCTCACAACTCCACACCACAGACCGGACAATCACACAATAGGACCTTTCACCTAGAAAGCAGTGTACAGACCCAGGAAAACCACACCGCACCATACATTTCTTCCCCAGCCTATGAAACCTCTGACGTAATTGCTGACTGGGTCCAGGTGCCAAATGAGGGAATGAGCAGCATCCTGGTGAGAGAGCACAGAGAAAGAGAGACAGAGAGTAGGAGGGGAAAAGAGAGAGCAACCCCACACCCACATACTCCCACAGCCTCACAGGATGTAACAGTATTTGTTTCTATTTTTTCATTTTTAAAAATCCATAAAATATTAGAACTGTATTCTCAGACAGACTCTTAAATGGCTCTACTGTTTTTCTACACTGTTAATATTTCTGTGAAAATTTAGAGCAAAAGCTTAAAAGTACTTGATCACTGAAAAAAAAATTGCCTGATGTGAGTCATTTCCTCTTCTGAGCTGTGAACCACAGGTCTGCTAAAACATCTGACATATGTAGATGTGAAACTCCCACTTGATCTCATTTAGCAAACAAGCAGGCAGAAAAATAACCTGTGGACCTCTTACAGCAGATGTGTGAGACGCGATGTGGATTACACTTTTTATCACCACAACCCTCTGTTTTTCTATGTCCCAAGCTGGTGGTGAGTAAACCTACCATGTTATCGCTCTTATGTTGAAAGGAGTATGCCTGTGAGGTGCCAGCTTCTTTGCTGCCAATGCTAGTAAAGACTCTAAGTCAACCAGTTTCACTTCCAGTCTTGTTTAATTGTATTAATGAAACTCATTTTGATTTTTCCATTTCTGTTTCAATTTGACAGGCTTCTGTCAAAATGTTCTTGAAGAATGCCAACGCAGTGAGCTGTCATGGATAGGGTAATTCAACATACATGTCACATTGTGTGTTTGAAAAATTATGTAGTCGTCTTACATGAATGAATAAATGCTGTCAGTACGTGTTAAATGTTTCCATCTCTACAGTGGCAGCTTTTCAGTGTGTTTACATTGCTTCATCATCAAATAGTACTTACACAGCCTTTAACATATAAATCACATATTAATACTTGTATGCTGAGAGCAAGACCAGTCTTATTTGAGAGGACAGTGGAGGATTGATTCACAGATCTATCAACAAGACGAACACAGTGTAACACTTTGGAGTAACCATAATTTTGTATTATTGTGCAAGCTCGTATTTGTTAAACTTGTTACATACTTAATGATTCATCTAGAAACATCATTTGGATGACAAATATAAAGTTTTAGCTGATGTTGATATTTCTTGATTTAAAGCGCTTAGATGTAGGCAGAAGTGTGGAGGTGACGTAAATCATAAGACTGCAAACCTCAGTGTCCTCTTTCTCTTCCTGTTGACTTTTGTTTCTACTTGTTTTTTTTTGCTGTACTTCCTTAGTAGTTGGTAAAGAATGTGGTTTAGTCGCTAGTTTGGGTTAAAATAAACCAGTTTACTTTGAAAACTAACCCTTAAGGTTAGACAGTGCATTCAAATGAGATGCTGAGGGCTCACGACTAAATGTTTATGTAAAGCAAGATTTTATAATCATTGATGATCAAAGATAACAGTGTAATTTTTTCTTGTTTAAAGTATAGTCATGAACAAATTAAGTAATCAAATCACACAGAAATGCCCACTTTGAAATACTTCATACATCTTACTTCTGAACTCTTTTCATAAGTTTGTCATTTTCATCCTCACTTATATCCGTTTGCATGTTTACATATCTGATCTATGTTAAATATCTGTTGGTAGTTGTTATGAGGATCGAATTATGACCTGCAAACCAAGAGGCCGCTCAATGGCAGGCGTCAAACAACTCAAAGTAGACTCGCTTCAAGAGGTGAGGTCATTTGGGGATGAAGTCCTTTTTAGAAGTGATTTTTTTAAAAATCTTTTGTATTCTTGTTTTAATTCTGGGGGTTTTTTGTGTGTTTTTTTGTGTGTTTTCTGTGTTTTGTTCTGTACAACCAATTTTAGAAGTCAAAAAGGGTTTTTTGTGTGTATTAATGAATTCTAATAACCAACTACAACACTTTATTTAAAGTTGTGTTTTCATGTATGCCTTGTAGGTTCACATGAACCCTACAGTTGAATATAGGGTTCACATCCCATCATCGGCTCTCCAAGAAAGCATAGGAAATGTGCCTGAGGTGGAGGTCCAGGTGGTGGCCTCTGTGATTAACAGCAGTTATTTTAAGGTCGGTAACTCTAAAGGCAACAGAAAACAAACCTTAATGATTTCATACACAGAAGGTTAAACTTTTTAATGTGAAAACTGATTAAAAGTTGCTCCTTGAATAAAGGGTAATCCAATTAAGTTTCACTAGGAAATGTTTGCATAATAGTAAATGTCTGCTTTAATTAAATCAAAAAATATTTGTCTTACATATCTTACAAATTCCTCAACCATTCTAAAAATGGTTAATTTAATTATTAGTATATTTCAGCAAAGTAATGCCTTTTGACTACAGTTCTATAAAAAGCCGACCGTACACCCAACTCACAAACATTTAAAAAAATATTGACAGTTATTAAAAAGTCCTCTGCCAGGAATAAATGTTCATTTTTTTCAAATTAATCTCACCCTAACATAAATGTTATGTCCTTTCAGCTGAGTCCCCCACCAAGAAGTAGGATACCACAAATGTACCGCAGAGATGGTAAAGTGTTTAGGGACTCAGTCGTATGTGTGCGGGCAGGAAACCGCGCAGTCCAGAATCTCTCACAACCCGTCACGTTAACCTTCAAGCACAACAAAGAGGTAAAAAGACAAAATTGTTGGACTAACATCTTAAATAGAAAATGTAACAACCTGTTTACCTTTCATTTTGATTCCAGGTTGAAAGTGGAACTTGTGTATTTTGGAAGGAAACATCAGCAAATGATGGAACAGGTACTACTGGAGATGTCAACCTTCAGTATTTTTGTTTCTAAATAAAAATGACTCAATTACTCAGAATGTTTTCTTCATAGGGTACTGGAGCATCGAAGGCTGTGAAACAAAGTACACGGCACATGAATTTATTTGCAGCTGCAAACGTGCGAGGTTCTTTGCTGTGCTTGTGGTAAACTAAAAATTCTCTCTTCTTGCATATGACAAAAGCCTATGGCAAACACCATGTTTCTCTAAATAATGTTTAACAACTGTTACTGTTAATAAACAATTCAAATTGAGAGGCTATCTCAGATTTATGATGAATATAGCGATGTTTTTGGTTCCGGTCTTTCCACAACCAAATGACCTTAGCTGAAATGTCATCAACAGACTCAAATATGATAATTATTATATGATAATATTTAAATTATACCCATACATTTGTTGTACAAGTACAATGATAATAATGGGCTGTTCTATTTTATTCTTTAAACAAACTAGTGTATTGCACATAGATTATATAAAAGAAAAAGGGAGCCACCATAGCTCCAAGTAATTCCTTAAGGCTACAGGTTCCTATGTCAGCACTGTCATGTTTAGTGCTGAGGCAGGCAGGATGAAGGACTGAGGGATTGGGAAACAGTAGGAAAACACACCTGGGGCTAATCTGACAAAACGAAACAGGGAGGAAGCAAAATTGGAAACACTGGGCATGGGAGGCGAGACTGTCAAAGTAAAACAGGAAACGAGAGACATACACAAAGACGTGGACTTGTGACACTGTGACACTGTGACATAGAGACATGACTTACTAGGGAACCAGAAACATGGAGACTAACCGTGGACCACAAGGAAGGCACAGTGAAAGAAAACTAAAGGCTAGGAATTATAAATATAACACAAGCAGAAATCAATAAAGAGAACCAAAACTGTGTAAAATAACAAATTAAAGAATATAACTTAATACAAAAACCCAAAACACTGGGTCCCAGACGCAGTACGGTGACAAGCACACCTGTCACTCTAAGACCCACGCCCCTTAATTTTAAGCTTTGCCAGCAAATGGATAACTTATAAAATAATTAATTCATCATATAATGGTCATCAAGGGTGAACCAACCAATACAGTCCCAACCATCTATTGCACCAACATGTTAACGTCTCATCATTTTAACATGGGGAAATTTAGGGATTCACCAATTAACAAATTCTGGGCTACTACTAAAACACATTTACAAAGGTATAAATGTCCATCAATCATCTGAATGTAAAATACATTTCAAAACAACTTCATCTTTTTACGTTGCAGAACCCAGGAATATCAGTGACAAAAGATGATGCTGAGAAGCTAAGCTACATCACTTACATTGGATCAGGACTCTCTGCCCCCTTCGCATTGATCAGTTTGTTCATCTATATTTATCTACAGTGAGTAGATGTCATATTATTCACATTTATAACTTTACAGTTTTTGTTGGGTCTATCTAGGTTGACCCCACTGTCTCAGAGGCCCCTGTCCATGAACAAAAGCACACACACACAGCGCTCTGTGTATTACTTGCAGCAAGGGAAGTCCAGACAGGGTCTCAGAGTTGTAAGCTCTTCACCTGATCACAGCCAACTCCAATGAACCCCCCTTTGTTGCCTCTTTTATTGATAACATTGCTTACACATACATTCCCATAGTTACATGACAGTTAGCGCAAGGAGTAAGTGTGTGTGTGTGTGTGTCAATGTGTGTGTGTAAGTATATGTCAGGAACACACTTTATCGCCTCCCCATGCCCTCTGTACCAGTCTCTCACTATCCCTTAAGTTTACAGAGAGGAGAGAATTAATAAGGTTGGACATTTTACAGAAATTCTGTTCATCTCTGTCAGTTAAAAAAATAAAATAAAATTCAAACACCACCTTAAAATCTGATCAGGTAACATAATTACAGAGGCCAGTCAGTCCATCAGTATATGGGGCTACACCTTATCAAAAGCAGAAGAAAAACTTGCAAATACAATTCTTAAAAGTTTTGTTTTTAAATTGCTTATATGCTGTATGATCTAGAATAATGAGCTTTACATCACCTGTATCGATGCTTAATTCATAAGCAAACAGCAGCGGATCAATCTGTCATCAGTTAAGGACACAACCTCAATTTTTTTCTAAGGTTTTCATCACAAGATGTGTAAATACAGTTGGTTGGAAAGTTCTTTTTGATTGCGTGAGCCAGCGAGCGTCATGGCATCCGGGCCTTCCTAATATTCACCCTCTTCAAGATGGTTTCAGCTTGTTCGAATGATATTACAATATTATTCTGAGAAGTTAACTAGGGGGAAAAAAGAAAAAAAAGAAAAAAAATTAAATTTACAATTTTCCTACAAGCTGAGAAGGTAGATTGGACAATCCAGTGTCAGTTTTTTTAAATATGAACAAATAGGCTGCTGTCAGCGCTTGGACACCTCTCGTGCCAAACAGCAGGAAGTGAAGACCCTCCAGCGGAGACAGAAGATGACTGAAGCGGCACCTCGGACCTTCCAACAGAGACATAAGACAACTGGAAGGGGACTCTTCGGACCCTCCAGCGGAGACAGACACAGGGCCAGCAGGTGCAGAGACCTCTGGCTGAACGGGCGGCAGAGCAGATGACTGATCTGAAGACATGCTCTGTAATCCCAGGAACAAGCTGAGGAGAGGAGTGGAGTGGCGGTGGTGAGGGCGCGGTTTCCTCCTAGACGAGGGAACTGGAACTGGTGGAGAAATGGAGACCTGATCCTCTGATCACATAGCCGGCGAATGAGTCCCGGCTGGCGTGTGAAGGGAGAGGAATTCCGTGGCAGAAGTACGGTAACGGTCTCGCTACGGCAACCGCTGTTGAAGCTGCTTCACAGCAAGCTCAGTCTGATGCTGCTGTGTTGGCGTGGAGAGGGAGAGAGTAAGCTCACTGGCCCTGACGTGCTCCCTCCACGCAGCTATGGTGTTCCCCAGAGTGATCTTTGTGGCGAATTGCTGAAGCCGGGAGTTGGTTTTAACCATTGCTTCCACCGTGCTCAGTCCCACAGACATAGCCCGTAAGTTATTGGAGCGCGAGATGCGGTCCAGCAATTTAACCAACCTCTCCATCTCAGGATCAAACTCCAAAGCGGAACAGTCTGCAGGGTTCATGTTCTGGTTGCAATCTTCTGTCAAGTGAAGGCTGTGTGAAGGCAGGAATGGTGGACCCAAAGTGCGGGGTTTTGGAAACGAAAAGTAGACTCAAAGCCTCAAATACCTTAACTAAACTGACACTAAATTAAACTAAACAGGCAAGCTGGCAGACAGACCAGAGAGTACAGAATGCAGGAGATCACAACACAGACTAAGGAAAACACAGGACTTAAATACACAGAGGGAGCAATCAGCAAATGGGAGACAGGAGGGAAACACAGCTGGGACAAATCAGGCCTAACAAGACAAGGGAAGCAAAACCAGACACATTAACATAAGACACGGACCTTCAAAGTAAAACAGGAAACAAACTGATTGAACTTACATACACAGACTCACAAGCAGACACTGACATCAGAGACACTGCAACAGAGGGAACACAGAGACGTGGGACCAGGGCAGGCACAGCCTAGACAAAGAACAGAGGAAGTATGGAAACCAAAACTAACAACTAAAACCACAAACCAAGAAGAACTGGAGAAAAAGAAATACAAAACAGAAACCAAAACACTTGCAGTCCTAAACCACGATGAAAACAAAAATAAAGGTAAAAAACTCAAAACACTGGGTCAACGACCCGGGTACCCTAACAGTTCTTCCTGAGTACTCTGATGAAGTGAAGTCATAGCTGTACCTTCTGCTAACCACAGAGTCTTCTTTAAATTGCAAAAATTAAAGTCTCACAAGGAGGAATTTAGATCCTTGTTAGCAAATAGAGTCTGGTTTGTGCATTAGGTCAGTGACGAGCTGAGGAGTAGCTGACATGTTGCCTTGTGGATGATAAAACACTGCTGTATAAAACAACTGTTGAAAGTGATTTTATCCACAGTTCCACTTCAGCAGCACATATCCTGATATTTGTCGTATTATACTGCTTTCATTGACATAAAAAGCTGGTATCGGTAGGTCTCTTTAGGGAATGAAGAAATTCTGGCATCTTACCACTATGCTATACAGTTTATATGGCCTTTCTTTCATATAGTTTCATGTGCTGCACTAGTGTGGAGTTGTTACCATCATCTAACATCTAAAAAGGCAAGATAATGTCCACGATCTCCAAA
>VURO01013674.1:97493-110456 GCA_015108175.1 Pelvicachromis taeniatus | reverse complement strand
ATTTAATACGGAAATAATAAACTGCCATCGCAACTTAATGATTAGACAGCATCACATGCGTGCTACCTCGCTGCTCAGATGGAAGAAGTTGTTGAGATAGTTGGAGCTCAGATCAGCTGCGCTGCGCTTGGAGCTGCTCACGTCCAGAGGAGAGGAGTCCGACTCGACTTTGAAGCCGTCAAAAGCGCTGCTCGGCGTGTCTTGTAAGGACATGTAGACCCAGCTGAGAAGCTGCGCGGGCGGGTACACACCAGTCTCTACGGCAGACATCATGGTGTTTTCTGGAGGTCTGCGCCTCTCCTCTTAATACAGCACCGTCAGAACCGCCGGTTTTTCTGGACCACCCAACTTCTTCCAGTCATCCCCCTGCAGCGGTTGACTGACTGGGCGTAATCTCTGCGTGTGTTCACCTGGGGGAAGCCCCGGGAGAAAGACTCCACTAACAGGAGAGAAGTCACGGGAGGGGGCTCAGTGTAAGTTTGAAATGTAAAGGCTGACTGGCAGCTGGAGGACTGGAGCAGCGAGCAGGCAAGGACTGCGTTGCGTCACAGAGAATAGGAGGGCCAACATGAGTTTGCATCTCTTTCTGATTACCTTCTCTGGCATCTGCATTAAGAAGGAAAGTTCTCTGTACTTTTTTATTATCTAAATATAACGCAAGTGATAATGATGTTTAAAAAATGCCAAATTAAACTTCTTATATGAGATTTCACTTATTCACAGAAGTGCTTTTTACTTCTTTTGTTTAATATCTAAACTTCATGTCAGTTTTTCAATTCCTTCATTCGTGAGACTGTCTGTGAACGTCTTCACGTTTACTCAAATTCGGGATTTCCTTTTATAAAATACACATAAAATGGAAAATGGGTTTGGTGTCATCTCAAAGTGGATTTGAGCTGATGAAGAGCCCAATGGATTGTAATGAGGAAGTGGGCTGCTGCCATCTAGTGCTTCATACTGAGTAATTCACTAAGAAAGCTAAAATGTCGTGCAAAATCATGCAATAACCTCTGACTTGTAAAATACTGTTGTTTTATGGCTCACACGTGTTTTTTTATAATGTGTTTAACCATTCATCTTTGGAAGCTCGGAAATATTCCAAGTTACGATCCAAATGAAAGTCCTGGGGATGTCCCACCTACTATAATTCATGCTTCTTTTTTTTTATATAACAATTTGTATTATACAAGAGGTCATGTAGCCCAGAGACATGAAAACAGAAATAAAAAAAGTAAACAAATGTGATATGGAAGTTTGGGGCATTTACAGTACATACACATAAAACATCTGTTTGCATAGATATACAGGTTTCATTGTGTGTGTGTGTGTGTGTGTGTGTGTGGGGGGGGGGGTAGATTAATTGTAAAAAGCTTTTAATGTTTTGTTAGTAAGTTACAAAACATATTTTGGCTTTTGTTCTATGGAACTCCAAAGTGTTCAAAATTAAATAAATATATCGGACATGATGAAATAAATAACTAATAAGACACAGATATGTAATATGAGAATGACATTGTGCAATAATGGAACACATTTTGAAAAAAAGCTCATTATTTATGGAATTCCAAAGTGTTCAAAATTAAATAAATATATCGGATCATGTCCGATATATTTATTTACTTTTGAACACTTTGGAGTTCCATATTGTTCCGGTATGGAAGAAACTGTAATCAATTAAAGCCAAACAATATTCCAGTGCTCAGTGTGGAGAGCATGACACATCACAGCCCTCTGAGTCAACAGTGGTCTGTATCTCCAGCGGTAACAACAAGCAAAGCAAAGGTTATTAGTCCTAGCACGGAAACTAGGACCCACCCACATTCAGTCCGGACTCTCTGCCTGTCTCTTCCTGGATCTGACGTCCGCATCTGCCAAGTAAGTAACTCTAATCTATAGTTTTTTTCCACTGAAGTATATTTAAAATATTAATTTACGTTGCAAGTAATGTACAGCGAGGAACTTGCAGAAATGTAGCTGCTCATTTTAGCTGCTGGCTTCGTTTTGTTCCGTTTAGCTTCGTCTGCTTAAGCAAACAGTCGTTTAATGGTGACGTTACCAGATAGCAATTAACTTTCTGCTTTAGGGACGTCACAGCGGCACGCTGACGTTTGTAAAATGTATGTAAGGAATTAAAATAAACGTTTTAGCTGTCGCTCAGGCCGGATGCTACATGCTAATGCTGTCTGAAAGTATTGTGTAACGTTAACGGACCGCTGGGTCGTTTCTGCTCTTCACACGGTTAAATCACTTTATGCTTCTCATCGTCACGAACGCTCCAAAGTTTTTACTATTATGCGTTTATTGTTGGAGAACAGTAAAAGCATAGCTGGTTAGTTGAGAAAATGCAGGCCTGTGATACTCGTACGCAGACTTGAGATAGTGTAAGGACTTTGGTTTTACTGCTTTTTGACGTTAAAAGTGCCTTTCAACTTTCAAAGTCAGTTCAGCTGTCACAGGCCGAAACGTGAACTGCACATACACGTATACAACAATTAGTTTTGTTTAATAACTGTAGTAATTCGCGGGCTTTTATTTATGGTTTCTGTTTCAGTTTTCTGTCTACTTGTAGTTTTTACTACGAGTCTTGCCCGTGCCAATGTTTCAAAATACCGAGAAAATAAAACCTGAATAGCAAGAGGGAGTGTCACCAACCAAATGTTTTCCACGAACTCACTTGTAACACACCCTTGATCTTTCTATTCAAACTAAAATCAGCAATCTCGAAATATAGTATTTTACTGTCAAATCGTCTTTTGTTTGGCTGTGATCAACTTTTTAAGTTGCGTTTAAGCAGTTTTTCTTGCAAAATACACATGCATTGCTTTTTAAGGAAGAACTGTCTTCTACCACACCCAGTTTTTTTCAATCATTTAAACAGTACACCATACATTATTTAGGAAAAACAGAACAAAAGAACACGTGCAAAAATAAAGCAAATACACTGCATTATTGTTTATTTGTTTCGTTTACATATCTGGAAAGGGGCGGGAAGAAGTGCACACTTATTTACAATCACCCGTCTCCAGAAGTTAGCTGTTATTATTTTTCCAGCTTCCTTGTTAATCTAAACATCAATGACAAACATAAATACATTTCTAATTACAGAGAATTTATTGGCTGTGTGAAGCACAAAATATTACAACTTCATTATTTTATAAGCTCCACATCAAAGACCTCCAATATTTCGCAATTTTGATTGCGAAATATGAACAGATACAGAATAGCAACTTAATAAATAGGTACATTCATTGAAATTCCAACATCTTCATCTTCTTTATACCTCATGAAAATCATATCTTTACTTTTTTAACTCCTTCCTGTCTGGACATTGCTTCAACTTCACACTCAAACTGTTTCATAGTTTCACTTCACAAACACAAACACAAAATCTTTTCCTGCTAGTATATACAGTGACCGTTTTGAAGTTACAGAAAGCATGCTTTGCATATTTCCTAGCAGTTGATTATCTTTTGTTTTGAATCAAATTTGTTCTGTTTAGAATTTCTTTGACACGCAGTCTATAAAATTCAGGTATCAAACCACCACCAACAATGCTTGTTTGCATTATTGAGGGTTTATATTATAATGTTTTCTGAGAATGGGGAAGGAAAAAGCTTTGCACTTTCATAAAACAGTGAACACATTCCAATGTCATTATCATATGACAGGGATACGGGTCAGTGGAAATGGTGAGAGGCATTTCAACAATTTCCTATTGTCATGGGGAAAATGTTTGTTTTGTTTCTGCTCTATATGAGATTTAACGAGCCCATTTGGTAAACATTCTTTAGACGAAAACACAAGTTCCTGAGCTTGTGAAAAAGTTTAACAATAAGAGGAACTATGTGCATAGTTGACAGTCTCCAACTTTATTTCACCTCCAGGTTCTGAAGATGAGCTACCCAGGATACCCTTCTCAGTCTGGAGGATACCCACCGCAGGCTGGAGGCTACCCGCCTCAACAAGGGGCATATCCTCCTCAAGCCGGTGGCTATCCTCCCCAAGCCGGTGGATATCCTCCCCAAGCAGGTGGCTACCCACCCGCAGGAGGAGGCTTCCCCCCACAGGCAGGCGGATACCCACCCCAGGCAGGCGGATACCCACCCCAGGCAGGCGGTTACCCACCAGCAGCAGGGGGCTACCCACCCCAGGGGGGTGGTTACCCTGCTCCATCTGGAGGCTTCCCTCCCCAAGCTGGTGGATACCCTGCACAGCCTGGAGCAGGAGGCTATCCATCCATGCCTCCAGGAGGTGAGCATAACAGGTTACATTTGTGAGGTAGTGGGAGAGATTCATTCTTTAAGCCAATATTTTCTTTTCAGGTGGAGGCTGGGGTGCAGCACCAGGTGGCTATGGAGCGGTATGTAAATTCTTATCTCACTCTTCGCTTCTCAAGTGTCAGCTCACTTAATACTATGTGGACTGGCTCAGGCTATATCCCATTTGCTTAAGTTTCCTTATCTTCACCATTCCTATCTGAACCATATTTGTTTAATATGCATTTGTCACCATGTACTTAGCTGTCCTTCTTTTGCAGCCAGGAGGAGCTCCGCAGGGATATCCAGGAGGCCCTTCCCCAGGCCAGCCCATGCCAAGTTACCCAGGAGCACCAGCCACTAATCCTTCAATGCCTGGATATGGAAGTGGGGGTCCCTCCAACCCTCAGGCCCCTGCCATGCATGTAAGATATGGCAGGTGTATGACATGGTATTTAATAGAATTATTTGTTAAATACCACGGAATACACAGAAAACACACTTGTAACTGTGTTGAATTTTATCATGTAAAACATACGTATAATTTATATATGTGTATATATACCGTGTATCTTCCAACAGTAGCCTCTCTGTTTATTCAAAAAATTATTCGGCCGGCCCGGCGTTTAAAACATACCGGCGGTTGTTGGAGATTGGCTCTTATTCCCTTCTCAGACGGAGTGGACGTTTTGACTTTCTTCCTTCCTCGATAGCATCCGATGACAAAGCATTTTTGTCACGGAAAGGTATTTGCCGTATGATTTACTGCGGGAAAGAGTAGTAGCGTATGGAAAAGGCGGTGGGTCCTTTAAGACCGGCGCTTAAAGAAGACCGGCGCTTAAAGGAGACCGGCGTCTATTTGTCGTGACATGTTTTTTAGAAACGGCCTTCAATAAGAGACAGGCCACTACTAGACGTTATACGGTATATAAATATTTTTTTCTTATGCGTTTTAGAGAGGGTACAGAGGTTCTATTAAAGACTTTCCAGGGGCTGATCCACTGAAGGATGTTGAAGTTCTTCGAAAGGCAATGAAGGGTTTTGGTCAGTAAAACTTTTATTTGAGTGTGATAAACCTATCAGATATAATATTGTTTCACACCCATTAGCAGTTCATTTGCTCCTTCTCCTTTTACACATCATAAATCAATTCTAACAAAATAACATCTCGACAGGCACCGATGAAAATGCCATTATTGAACTTCTGGGAAATCGTTCAAACAAGCAGAGGGTTCCACTGATAGCAGCCTATAAAACTACTTATGGAAAGGTATTTTCATAAATAATAATGCTCCTTTTTTTCTTTGTTTTAATAGCTTTTCATGACAGTTGTATCTTAGCTGATTTTGCACTCAGTGGTTTCTGTTTTTCTGCTTAGGATTTAACCAAGGATCTGAAGTCTGAGCTGACTGGAAACTTTGAAAATCTGGTTCTTGCCATGCTGAAGACTCCGGCACATTTTGATGCAACTGAACTCAGAGAGGCCATAAAGGTTGGAAGCTCATGCGGTTGTCTCAGTAAATGGTTTTAGTTTTGGTTTTGCTGACCAAACCACAATCTATTACTCATCATGCATTAGGAAAATAAGTGAATGTGAAATGGCTGGCTACAAATGAATGTTGATCGCATTCGCTAAAGCTTTTTCTGTAATTGTTTTAGGGTGCGGGAACTGATGAGGCTTGTCTCATTGAGATTTTGTCATCCCGCTCCAATTCTGAGATTCAGGAAACTGCCAGAATCTACAAAGCTGGTGAGTCTTTGTTACCTTTTCTGCTTTTAATTCAAATTCTTATTGGAAGACATAATTAAAACATGTCATTGTTTTTACAATGTCAAAGGATAGTGTCTAAATGTGTTAAGACACTTAGTATTAAGTTCAGATCTGACATTTTACTTTTAGCTTGGTGTCGTAATGTGGTGTTTTTACTTTTGGTCACCTTATATACAGTCTTATTAAAATAAAATGTAATCAAGATATATATAATGATGTATTACTTGTATTTCTTTTAAAACTTTGATCACACAAAGAATGCATCGGCATAGGGCTTCAGATCAGGTTATTGTGCCAATCATTTTTGCTGGAACAGGTCAAAATGTTATTTTTAATTTATATAAGGCTATATTTTGCTTGATGCTTAGCTGCTTTATTTGATCAACAGTTGGATAATGAATTCTGAATAAGTCGCTGTCTGAACAAAATGTAAATATTATGGAAATGAATATATTTTCCTAAAAAGCCCCTCCTTCCTTTCAGAGTACGGGAAGAGCCTGGAGGATTCTATCAGCGGTGACACGTCTGGACACTTTCGCAGACTCCTGGTGTCTCTCTGTCAGGTAGCATCGGCACATTTTACTGGACTTACAAAGAGCTTTCTCATAAAGTGAAGTACTGACTTTACTTCTGCAATGTGCTACATAATTTTTCTCAATATCACTTCCTTCTATTCTCTCTAGGGAAATCGTGATGAAAGGGAGAATGTTGATATCTCTTTGGCCAAACAGGATGCTCAGGTACCGGTTTAAAGATGGCGTCGTGTCCTAAACGCTCTCGTAAAGCAAATGCAAGCCATAATTATCCTTCTGATCTGATCTTTCCTCAGAAATTGTATGCTGCAGGAGAAAATAAGGTGGGCACTGATGAATCGCAGTTTAATGCCATTCTGTGTGCTCGCAGCAAGCCTCACCTTAGGGCAGGTATGTAGCTCAGGAAGTTTACTACTTTGTTTTCAGTGTCCTAACTGGAATCTCTTTATCTTTATCAATTTATCTTTATAAATAAATACAAAATGGATTGAAAATTGAATTGAACTTTAGCGCACATGCTTTTAAACCTTTAAAGAACGACATTTTAATTGTCATGCTTGTGTATCGTGTCTTTGAATAGTCTTTCAGGAGTACCAGCATATGTGTGGGAAGGACATTGAGAAGAGTATCTGCAGGGAAATGTCTGGCAATCTCGAGTCTGGCATGGTGGCTGTGGGTACGTTCTTTGGATCTCGATTTTTCCAAGCCCAGGCCAAACTGAAGCAACTTTCCAAAGACATGCGAAAGCTTTAAGTATATATTAAAGCCACTGGTTGGGGTTGTTTTGCAAGACTTTCCTGGAAATACTGTGCAGGTGCAATACAGGCAGCTGTTTGACCTAAATACACGATTGAAAGCGAATGGTGGCAGGACAGACTAAAGACTACACATTTGTTTTTATGGGGCATTTTAAAATTAGAAACTGCTTTAAAAACCATTATATGTTATCAAACACTTCTCGAGGGCTTTGTAGAATCAACTGAGTTATATTTCTAGCTCTATATTAAAGGTAGATAAAGCCACTATGACAGGTTGAACATCAGGTTGACTTAAAATGAGGAACAGGACATGACATTCATTGGCAACTTTTTTTTTTTTGTTTGTTTGTTTTACTTCCTAAGTGTTGAAAGTGTCGATTGCTCTAAACTCTAAAGTGTAGTTTGTACTTTTGTGTTAAATGCATGTAGTATCTACAATATGTACTTACATTTCTATGTAGGTATATGTTAGGGATCTACACCAGTTAGACTTGACAGACCTGACACGTTTAAACAGTGTTAGGTTGGTACTGTGAAGCCCAAAGTCTGCCAAGAAAACGTCCTCCAAAGCAATACACCACCATCACCAGCCTGAACTGTTTATACAAGGCACGGTTGGTGCATGTTTTCGTGTTATTTACCCTGAATTCAGACCCTGCCATTTGAATGCTGCCACGGAAATTGAGACTCAGACATGAGCCTGCACAAACTGTAGCCTTAGTTTCCTGTTCTTAGCTGACAGGACTGGTCTTCTGCTGCTGTAGACCTGTAGATGCTGTAGATCTCATGTTGTCTGTGCTCTGTAGCCGGTGAGTGGTTATTAAGTTGTATAAAAGGTTTTGTTTTCCATTACTAAATGAATGTGGTTATTAATCTAAATATAATCTAGCACAGAATATCATTAAGTACATTTTGGGAGTATACAATATTCTGAATGTAGAAATTAGCTTGTGACAATACTTGCTGCGTTCATTATGTACCGTATATTCCTTTTGTAGCCCGGGCGCTTATTAAAAAAATTATCGGGCCGGGCCAGCGTTTAAAAGAGCCCGGCGGTTGTTGGAGACTGACTCTTATTCCCTTCTCAGACGGAATTGTTGCGGAAGTGAGAGGGAAAGAGGACCCAGGCGCGGTTTTTAGACTGAGGTGAAAAGACGTATTCCAACAGTTCACAAATAATGCAGTTCCCAATTGTGCTCCTCCTTTGCTCCCGAGTGTCTCCTTGTCTGTGGTAGCCCAGTGCACAAGTGGTGCTCCCCGAAACTTTTTTCCGCCCGACTCTCCAGGAGAGGACGTAAAAGACCAGAAAATCACAGCTAGCAGGTTCGCTAGCCGACAGTTCCAGTTCAGTGTAATAATCCCACTTCTACGGTTGCCACGCATCCAGCTTAAATGCCGCTGGTCGTAGATGACGGTTGATTGGAAACAGTTGACCAAGTGATGAGACGCGGGAATGTCGACAACAGCGCGGAGGGACTTCCGGGTCGAAGTCGCCCGGCTACTATTGGAGACCGGCATCTATTTGTCGTAACAGGTTTTCAAACCGGCGTTTATTAGAAACCGGCGTTTAAAAGAGACAGGGTACTAATGGAAGATAAACTGTAAACGACTAAATACACTAAATATGTGCTGAAGTGTCTCGTGTTCCATCCATTCAATTTTATGGTCTTTTTTTTTCAAGCATGCTAGGTCTTCTTGGTTTATATCTACAATTACAGCGACTAATAACGTTCTCTGCTCCTTTTTTTATCTTTCATTTTACTTTTTTCAGTGACGTGCATCAAGAACACCCCCGGTTACTTTGCCGAGAGGCTCAACAAGGCCATGAAGGTACATCTGTATTCTGTCATCCCTCAGCTAATTAGTTTACTGCTCTGATTTTGTGAAGGGAGAAAGGAGAAGGTATAAACGAGGTATTACATTGTGCTCACAGGGAGCAGGGACAAAGGACAGAACCCTCATCCGGATCATGGTGTCCCGCTCTGAGGTAGATATGTTGGACATCAGGCAGGAGTATCTGAAGAACTATGGAAAATCACTGTACACTGACATCTCAGTAAGTCCCACTGTTTATGTAATTTTGACAGTCAAAGCTTAATCGCTGTGTGCTTCTTATGTGATGCATTTTCTTTGCATCTCTCAGGGTGATACCTCTGGGGATTACAAGAAGCTGCTGTTGAAGCTGTGTGGCGGTAGTGACTAAAAAGCAAGGAAGACTCCAAAGGAGCGCGTCTCAAAAGGACGTCGTATACATCCACACTGAAACAATGTTATATGACCTTATATCCCGTGTGATGCATGCATTTAGTGCCATTTTTCTGATGATTACATCAAATCAACATATATATTTTTTATTCTCTTAATTCTCTTAGTTTTTGTTACTGTATTGCATTTATTCATATTTTAAAGGTGCATTAATATTCATCCTTTTACACAAAAGGTGGACTGGTAGCCAACAAAATGTGTGTGTGCCTGAAATTAACTAAATTACTGCAATGACTATATAGTACATTACACAATAATATTTAAAATGTACTTTAGTTTGTAGAAAACCTAATTTGGGGTAACAGTAGAACTTCACAACGTAAAAAGAAAGGAAGATCTAAAAAAGAGCTAGTGTGCTATGAATTTATGCAGTCCATATAGAAAGAAATATTTAGTACAGCGCTTTGCGAATGTATTGCCAAGCATCTCAGCTGTGTGTGCCTACTTACAAAGATATATGTTATTATTGTGTATGCATGTTATCATTTCCCGATCAATCAATCATTTTCTGAATGTAGTAATTGCATCTCTTCTCTAATAGTTGTTTGTTTTAGTTAACTGAAATTTAACTCCCGCTTCCAAGTCTATGCAAATTAGCTTATCACCAATCAACATTTATTTGCCTTTTCCTCAGTGCTGAAACGCCAAAGCCTAAAGACAGATCACATTGTGCCGTTCGAGTAAGCCTGTGGATTTACGAGATTATTTACTTTTGCTTTGTCTAGCAAACATTCTATAATCTAGTTGTATGGCTACAGGAACGTAAGTTATCCATATTCTGTTTCTCAATATTTTGTTTGTCCTTTGCTGATTTGTATGTTTAACTGCCAGTAGAGGGCTCTTGGTTCACACAAAGTGTCTCATCTTTGTAGTATTGATCTGCCTGAACTGACTTTTGCTTTGAACTGAGTACTTCCTGCACTAACTACTTTGCTTTGTAACATAGTAATTGTCAAAATTCAGTGGATGCCTTAAGGAAAAACAAAAAAAAAAGGAAAAACAACCACTTCTCATTTCAATAAAAAAAATTTGGCACGTTTTCTTTGTGAAATGGGATTGTGTGTTTTTGCATGAAAAGTGACTGCCTGTGGATTTTCTGCTCTAAATCGATGCACAATGAGCGATTTGCATGTTCAAAGCCAGTCTCTCTTGCACCACCTTGCTCTACTACAGCGAGTGGGGTAGCCCCCTCCACCTCTGAGCATCATGAGCTGCATCCTCTTGTTAAAAGGTGTGAATAATGTGGCTTACATAAGTTCTGTTTGTGTGTGCGCTTTTGCCGTATAATCTGAGAAGGGGAGAGGAAAAACGTTCAGGTGCGCTTTGACGCTCGAGTGATGTGAAGCGGAGCATCGTAGAGCTTTTCTCAAGGCTATAAATAGTGTCCATATTGGAGACACGGGTGTCCTAAAGTCGTCTTTCTGTTGTGTTCAGTGGCCTCGAAGTGCAGCCAGAGGGGAAGTGTTCATGAGACAAATGGCTTCTTTGCGAACCTCGCTTCTTTTACACTTTCTAACTTTTCATATACACTCGAAATGAAAAAACGTCCACCAGCCTGAGGACAAAGAATGATAAATATTTGATGTTGGCATTTGTGTAGTTTCTCTCTAGCTAAGACTTTGCACTGATATCTCGTGAAATATATAGGTCAAAGTGAAATCACACGGGGGGAGAGAGGAGGGCTTCCATTTGGCTCGCTTTTACTTTAAGAGGAAAAACAGAACACTTCCGTGAGCCTGATTTCTAGACAAAGTGCTTTAATTATTAACTTGTGGATGTGATGGCATAGTGGATGATGCACTCTTTATGGAGCTTGGGACACAAACACGTCTGTCCACATCACTGGGCCGAGTGGAAGGTGCTAAAGCTGTGAAGAGCAGCCTAAACTAGGCCTTAGCCTGGGGCTTTTTTTTTTTTTCTTAAATTGCTTTTAATGAAATTTTAAGATCTTCTCAAAACTTGTCATATCACCAAATAAAGGTTTCAATAAAGGTTTATTTCATACACGGTACATCTGCACTTCATCACCAGCCTTTTAAATCAATCATATATAGACAATCAGTATGAGTAAGTATTGAGCTTTTTTTTTTAATATTTGCAGTGGATTTTCTCCAGCCATCCAGTGAGGATTGTGCAGCTAAGTGACATTTGGTTGCCAGGGACCTAATCCTGCTTTAAACTTCATGAGTGCATATAAGCAAATTACAAACCCGAGGATTAGATGAACAACACATAATGAGATGTAGCAGCAGATATCACTATCCAGCATGCAGAGAGGCAGGATGTGGGGCTTGAGGCTCTTCCTCTGATTTTTTTTTGACAGAGTGAGAAAATAAATCCTGTCCAACCGTATGCTTTTATTTCTGTGTCAGGAGGAGCAATATACCAGAAGACAGCGTAGAACTCTATAAATTGCTCCCACTTAATGTTAAAGACAGTTCAGTTTTCTGAATCTATTTGATGCTTTTAGGAATTGACATAATTCCTAAACATTGCAACTTGTTTTCTCAGTGAGCGGTGAATAGATTTCCCTGCAGGGGAAAGAAATTAGTGCAGTTGTTACATAATTGTTAAAGCTGTTTCGAGTTTAAGAGGGGAAATGTATAGGCACACTGTGTACCACGTTAAGCGTTAGCAAGCTCTAGCTAAGAGTGAAAATCCTCATAAAGGGAATACACTGTAGCTCTATGTTACAGAGTACTAGCAATTATCATAAACAAACTTTAAGTAGATTTCCACACTACTCCAATTTAGCCATGAACACATAGATATAGATATATGATCTTATATATAATATTGCTGTCTGATTCTGAACAATTTCGTTTTTGTAAGGATTTTTATCTTTTTGTGACATCTCCCTCCTTTGAGACCTGATGGATTATGTGGAGCAGAATAAAGCTTGCAGAGCGGGGCAGTCGTGTCAAGGGACAATCCAGATGAGAAACAGGCAACTACAATCTGGAGGTATAATCTCCTCACAAAAAAGAGAGACCAAATCATGAAATAAGAGCTGCTGGATTTCCCTTGTAATCAAATAATAGCCTATTCAGATGTCCAGAATGTATTTGTGGGATTTACTGAGCAGACTGGGCTTTAAGATGAAGTCAAGCAATGCCTGATTTGTAATGTAGTAATATTTACATTTACAACTGCTTAAGTGTTAAATGTGTGTGACTTTGCATCTATAAAATTGCTACCTAATCATTTGCTGTGTTTTGGAGAGTGATATACTGTATTACATGGTATGACTGGATGTGATAGTATAGATATATGATAAACTGTAAACTGTAAAGTGTACAACCAAGTCACAATAAGTGTCATGCACTGTATCTAATACAATGTGTGTACTGGCATATAGTTTTTTTTTTTTTTTTTTTTAA
>VURO01013674.1:76181-97473 GCA_015108175.1 Pelvicachromis taeniatus | reverse complement strand
TTTTATTAGAACCTTCAGCCAGTTAGTAATTATCATAAAAATAAATAATAATAAGATCATTCGGAGGAGAAGATTGTCTGGTAATTTTGTGATTTTACAGCAGTGCACACTGAAAGAGTTATCAAAGCTTCCCAGTGAAGGTTTTAAACAGTACTTCACTTAATATGATTACACTTTGGAAATGTTTAAGGTTGATTCTGTTATTTCTAGACTTGAAACTTTATGAAGCCACTGGGTGGATGAGGTGATGGGTCACCTAAAGCTGGAAAAGATTAAATGCTTACCTAGCGCTCAGCTAATAATTAAATACTAACACTGTGATTATATGACATTATAATCACTGCTATATAGAGCTCTATATAGCAGAAAATTAAGCTAAATGCCTGATATTGCAACTTTGTAGGTCATAAAGGCTATAATCTATGAGAGCTCCAATATCATAAATCACATCAGAAAACACTGGGGGAAGTTAATTCAATGTAATTCAACTACAAAAAGGGTCAAAAGCCAACACTGAATGACCCTTGAACAGCACTGTATTCAAAACAAACTGAAAGCACATCATTGGTTCAAAGATACTTCTCATTCTTAGTAAACGTAGCTCTTCAGTACGTCTACAAAGAAAACATATCTAAACTAGATTTTTAATTCTTTAAATTTTTAAATATTATGGATAAGATGTAAAAGAGTGATCAATACAAAGGAGTGTAGCATTACAAAAGCCAGCATCTTCCATGGTATGGCATGTGCATTAGTGCACATGATATGAGTTACTTGCAAATCTGTGCAGGTTTTGCAAATCTGTGCAGGTTTTGCTACCCTACTGCCACTGTGGTCTTTTTCAGGGAAGACCTTGCTTATTCCACCACACTATGCATGTATTATAACAGCACGATCAACAGTGAAAGTCTACACCAGCCTGCTAGTATTCCAGCAACCACTGAACATATTTGGCACACTGGGAAACTACTTATACAAAAGTCGAGTACAACGCATTTTTTCTTTAAAACAAAGTAAGAATTTTCAAACACTTTTGATTTATTTTCTTTTTTTCTTTCTTGACAAGAAATGACGCAACACAGGAGTAAAAATCCAACACTGTCGCGAAAGATTTTGGACCAAAAAAGTAAAAGCTTTAGCCTAATAGGTTATATTATTACACTTATTTTACAATTAAATGTGGGGTTTATGTAATTTGCATCATATCAGCTTTTTGGGAGGGTTGTAAATTAAACTTCCTAAAACTGGGCATAATAATGAATGAATAATAATGAAAATTAAATCCTCCTCTTCCAAAAAAAAATGACTTGTCTGCAAACAAGCCTGTCAGTATTGTTTCAGTGTGTTTTTATTGGCATTCTTGAATACCTTCCACATAACTAACTCACACAAAAAGCGCAGAACCAGTATTACATAAGTTGTGGTAATAATTACAGCGGTAATTATAGCGGCGGGAAGCCAGGTGCGTCTAAAAAGAAAGCTCCGCCCACGTTTACCTTAAATGTCCATTGCTCGGAAATATGATTGGCACAGGGTTACAGCTGCTCGAACGGTGAGACATGGCGGAGTTTGCAGTCTGAGTGAGAGCGCTCCTGGAGAGTTTCCACACTTTTCAACATGACTAAAGAACTTGATTTGAGGCCCACGTTGTCTCCGTAGCGCAGGCAAAGCGGAGCTTAAAGAGGCAGAGGCGTCATTTTTCCGAGAAGGATAGAGAGCGGCGGTTGGGAAAATGTGTTGTCATCTTCATGCAGTCAACAGCCTTGGGCAACAAATATGGCTACTTCTTGTATATCCTTCAATTCGGGTTGAAAAACGTCCTGACTGGGTCGAGCGAGGTAGTTTCGCAGAGTCACGGCAGTAGCCTGAAGTTAAGTTGACTACCAGAAAGATTAAAAGGCTGGGTTTGTCCCGAGCTGGTTAGGTAAACAGCGGAGGAGCGAAGCGGAGAGAGAGGAGATGGAGCCCAAGCATAAAGAGTTGTTGGAGAAATGTTACCAGAACTTGGTGGAGTCAATAACAGATGCAGACAGAGTTGTGGACGCATTGGCTCACTGCGGGACCCTCAGCCAGCCGGAGCGCTACGAACTGGAGCACAACTGCACCTCCAACTCGGAAAAAGTGGACCTTCTGCTGAAGCTACTATTGAGTAAAGACGGGGACCATTTCGCGGAGTTTTGCACTGCTCTGGAGGCGACCCACCCTCACCTGCAATCTTTATTGCTGGATGGCATTGGACCAGTGGATCATACGAGTGGTGAGAAACAATTAAAATGTTAACGACCTCCTAATTAAACTGTTATAAGAATATAGTATTTATGAGGAAGGGGGGAAGTGTCAGTATTTTATTTAAAATACAGTGAAAACGGTGTGTTTGGAGGGCCATTGCCTTTGCTATTGGTTATGATCCAACCTTTTTTCGATCCTCTCCTGAGCATGATCTAACAAACATTAGGGCTATTGACCATATGACAACTTGATGAAGGGCATGACTTTTCCTTTGGGCAGAGAGAGAGCTGCAGTGCACAATCATGTGACCTGATGCCTATTTACACTCTCACTACTGTGCTTGTTTCATTTAGCATGTCACCAAAAGTACAGCCTGCTGGCTTTTTTGTGTGTGAAAGCATTTAATGGACCTAAAAAAGACTCAATCAATGTAGGGAGGGACTGACTGTGTGTGGGAATCAATAACCCACTGACAAAGTCAAACGAATGAGAGATGAATCAAATGCATTTTAATGCGCAGTGTGCAATGAATTACTCGAGGGGAATATAAACTGGAGAATAAAGGACATCAGTTTGATTTGTTTTTGGTGTGAAACTAACTACAACTAAGATCTATGTCAGCACCAGTAAGTAAATTACCTTTAATTGAAGCACAAAACTATTTCATTCTAAACTTGTTGTCCAAGGTGAATGTATTCAAATTGCTTTTGTCCACCTACTGTAATACTCCACAGCAGATGCTCAGAAAATGAAAGTTTCTCTATGGATTTGTGTAACGCTAATAGTTCTTGTGGAACTAAAATTATTTCAGAAGTATGAGCCCTGGCAAGGAGTTTGTGATTGATTCAGTTTGTCTGGTTTAGTGGCAGGTTTATTTAAAAGTTATGGATGGATTTGTTTGGATTTTTGTCTTTATCGTTGTGCCTTGCTCCAGCTTTTAAGTAATTCATTTCTAGATTTGATGAACATATAAGACCAGACTTTTTTTTTGTTTGTTTGTTTGTTTGTTTTGTTTTTTTGGTCTGATTATTTATTATTGCAACATTGGGATTTGAGCTGCACTGTCTTGATATTCTTAAATATCTCAACCTAATTCAGATACAGTTAGTCTTCTGAATCTGAATTAGCTGGGTGACAGAGTAAATTTTAAGCCTTACCAGAAACACAGGGTGTTAAAGCTCTTTTATTTATCATTGATCAGATACACTTTTTAGAGAATATTCATACTGCTTGCTCAGTGTCCATTTATTTATGGACCGTTGGCTTGTTTTAAGAGGTGAACTAAGACGAGCCAAAACTGCATTTTAAAGAACATTTAATGTTCTATGGTATTGTGGGTTTCACCTTATTCTTTCCCCCTTAAGTTTATCTAATGGTTACTAAATATATCTTGAAATAAGGGTAAGCCTCTGAGATAATATGGTCATATAATGGCACAAATCACACATTGGTTTATAATAACTTTGTAATAGTTCTGTTTTCTATGTGGATAATCACCCTTTTTCCAACTAAGTGATAAATACATGCTTGAGATTTTATTCCTAGATAAATCCACAAACTATAGAGACACTCTTTCTTTTTTTGTGTTTATCATAAATCTCTTATTGCATTCTTTGTATGCTAAAACAGTAATGTTGCCTTCTCAGGACTTTACCTGACATCTTATGCAACGGCATAATGTATGCACTGTGACATATGGCCCTTGCTCAGCACTTCTGCTGCACTTTGACATTTGAAAAAACAAACAAACAAAAAAAGAACATCCATCCAGTTGCTTTCTTGTTTGCTCTTGTGTCATACTCAGTAAGCTACCAGGTGTTAATTATGCATTATTTTGGCATAATTCATAAGAGAAACCAAGCTGGAGACTTCTGTTCAGTTTTCATTTTTGCGCTGCATTTCACAATTGTGCACTGGGTCTAAAAGTGAGTACTGATAGGCTCTCTGGTTCCAAAGAGCTTTGTACATGAGCATGTTCTGGGCTAGTCATAGTAGTGTGCAAATCCCTGTTGGTAGTCACACGGGACACAAATGGGCTGAGCTGTCTTCTGCTACTGGGCAGACAGGTTCCTCCACTGCGTGGCCAAAAGACGGGCCTTTCCAAAGAAAAGCAACCTATGTTTTAACATAATGTGCACCATCAGCAGCCAGATGCAGTAATTCACAAGTCACCTGAAAAAATATGAGAGCCAGATGACCCTTTGACGTCATATCATTGAGTCATAGCTTTGTTGGTAAACCCTTCCTGCTCAAATGCTAATAACATAAATGCTAAATATAGCCTTTTATCACTGACCTACAAAACGTTCCACATGATGTAAATATGATGCCTATAGTACTGAACAGGGTGTGTATTGCCAAGGGCTTATTTGTTTTTGTTTTTTGTTTGTTTGTTTGTTTTTAAAATAAAGATACTTTGTAGTTTCATATAACTTGGCTCTAAGGCTTGTCAGCGGAGACCTTTCTGTTTAGATTGTTCTCATCGTTTCTTAAGGAAGAATAACACAATGGCTGCACATTATAAGGGTGTGTATCATGGGATGTGTGCTCACTTTGCTTTGTCACTGCAAAACAAGAGTAGGTGTTTTGCAGTTGGAGATTAACGAATGTTAGGTAGCTCTATTTCTTGGTTTCATTCTAGATTTTATTAGGTGGAAAGAAGAGAATCTAGTTGTCTCCAGTGGTTTTGAACTGTTGACACAGAGGGTAGTTATTGCAGAATCAGTGACTCATTAACTTTATACCACAGTACATGTCAGAGTGTACTTATTTATAGAAGTAGACTGTCGAAGAAAACTGATGTCTGTGTTTGGCATGCTTTTCAGTCTTCTAACATCTATCTCATGTAGCAGACTTCTACTTTAGTTAGACTAGCTTCTACACAGGGACACATATCATCATTGCAGTACCATCATAAATGCATATTTTCATATTTTAAATATTTCTGTCATGTCTTTTACGTGTATCTCCAGAGATGGGGTTAAGCGGGATCAAGTAAAACTGCTGTTGTTGCTTTGCTATTGACAGAAATTTTTTCGAGGTTGAATGCTAATTGGTTTATTTGTCCAATTAAAAGTTTGTTTGCAAAGTATTAAAGCAGCTGAAATGTTGTTTGGATTGAGTGCTAATGCTCTGTGCTCATGTATGCAGAGGAGCTCTGAGTTTTCACGGTGAAAGTTTAATGTCTGAGTTTATGTTAGAATAGAGTAGGTAAATGTGAGAACAACTTTGTTATATGAAACTCCACTGATATGAAGGGAATTGAGATAAAAAGTCCAATTTGTACTTCCTCAAACAATAAAAAATATATTAACGGTGTTGTTGTTTTTTCTCTTTTGTTTACTGGTAACATTTTAAAATCACATGGGCTTACTTGGGATACTTGAACAAAGTAGAGTGATCATGACATTTAATAAAACCTGTGCTTTTAGTGCTATATGTTAAGATTGCATAGCTATGATACTGGGCTATATAATTAAGACCAACTTAACCCTTCTGTTGACAAATAAGGGCCTGAATTATGTCACTCATTGAAAGCTGTATTTTCTGAAACTCAATGTTGATGGACAACACTCCAATCTGTTTCTTAGAAAGTAATATTGTCCCTTTGGTCAATTAATTACTCATTACATACAAAGATAAGTTATTGTAGAACTTTAAGATGTGAGTAGAAAAATGTGTCACTTTTTAATGGAAAAGGGTGATTTAAGATCAACACTTTGTTTTGGAGTGCCTGTTCTCATGTTTAAAATAAATGCTCACGTTGAGAGTAAACTCCTACTAAAGACAGTCTTCCCACTTCCCATTTGTTCTTGAGAAGTGGTCTTCTTATACCATTAAAATTGTGTACAGATGATCAAGTGGCTGTGACTATAACTAAGAGATCAACCTAAATGAAATACTTAAGTGGTCAGGGTCAGACCGCAGGTCATATGACTTCCACAGAGCAGAAAAGTAAGTGAGTTATGACATCGTGCACCTTGCCTATTGAGGCTCTCTCTCCTCAGAGTCATGGGAAACTTAAGCTAGAGTGAGAACAAAGAGAGCTCAAAGAGAGATCGTCTCTTCTTTTTTTTTTCTTTTTCTTTTTTTGTCCTTCACTGGGAAATAGAGGGGTGAGCCATGTTAGCTGGGCTCCTCATAGTCTCAACTCATTTAGCTAGTGGGAACACGGCCAGTCAGGGATTGATTTAAAGTAATGGGACGTGGGTAAATAGAATCGTTTGTCATGCTCAAAGTCTACACTAGACTTTACATCGGGAGTAGCTGCTGATGTAACTGATCTATAAGCTGGTCACTCCCCAGCAGCACAGTAAGATCTCAGTAAAGGTGCACTGCTGGCTGTTTGATCAAGCAGTGTGCAGTCAGTCATCAATAAAATTCTACTTTTCTGAAATCCTTCCTGTAGAGGATAAATACCTATGTTTGAAACTACTTGATTAACAAAATATAGTCAATGAAAAAACTCGATGCTAAACAATTCCTTGTTTTACTTTTACTGTAATTCTTATAGTCAGTACTCTCTGACATTTTATCAATGTGTGCTTTGTGGAAGATATGACCATTTCTAGCTAAAGATGAATATTTATTGGCTGATTTTCCTATGTTTACATTCTAACACGGAAAACTATGACAATAGGGATCTATCTTTATCCAAATATACTATCATAAACTTGAGCATTTAACATGCTAACTGAGGCCTGTAGAGTCGGAGATGTAGCTCAGCATTGCACGGTGTGACCTTGGTATGAATTTGCTGGAAAGTCCACTTCTGGGAAGATTGTGGTATTGTTAACATAGACCTGTATTTTCCAGACCAGCAAACTGCCGAAGCCTCTGCTTTTATAGAAGAGTTTACACTTTCTGATAAAATGCTTGTGCTTAATCAATCAACAGCACCCAGCTGATTTTTAACCTGAGTGAATATTTAAAAATATCAATGGCAAGCTGACTGGGAATGAATCGTGCTCTTCCAGCGAACAAACTATATAATGATGATGTGTTTTGCAGGTGAAACAATAATTACAGTCCCTAAATTTGGGCTGTTTGTTTGACTAAACAGATTTGATGAAATCACCCTGAAATCAAATAGGAATTAGGAAATGATGATGGGCCTTTTTTTGTTTTTGTTTCTAGTGTTACAGACCCTGTGTAGTACTTCTTTCACATCAATGTTTAAAATAACAATTTGGCTTATCCCAATACTTTTTCTCTTTTTGTGCCGTTTAAAACAGTTGATCTTTTTTGTTAAATCAAAATTTTAATTTTTGAAAGTGTACCAGTTCTTCATCTCACTGCTTTTGAGCTGTTGGTAGTGAAAAACAGATCTTCTATAACAGCTAAATATTAGCCACTCCTACTGATAAATGGCACGTTATATGGCACTATAGTGCAGGCATTCAACACTGTCAATTTATTTTTTGCTACATCTTTGATTTTTTTGTTTGTTTGTTTATTTTCTTAGACAAAGTGACAGACCAGATAGTAACTTAATTACAACATTTCTAATTGATTTCTATCATTTGTACAACCATTTGTTTCTCTGTTGTTGTAAAAAGCTAATTGTTTCTTCACTGTATTTCTGAATCTGCTGTGAAAGCAGCACACTCTGGTAGATCGCGGCACATACAGATTGCATCAGTTATTTCCTTTTTTAAATACTTTTTTTTTTTTCTCTTTTAAATTCCACTGAAGAATTACTTTTACATTGGTGTGTGTGAAATAACATCATCTCCTTCATATTGTTCAGTGGTGTACATAAAGCTTCCTTTCTGTAACGTTAATTATGAATCACTGTAGGCTATAAAAGAGGGCCTTTCACGAGAGGGGACTGTGTGATGTTGTCAGAGGAGATAAAAGGAGAAGCTCTAAGGCTGCAGCCTCTTTGGGGCCCTAGCTAGTATGTATTCAAGCTCCCTGCCCAACTGGTAATTAGCTACACTCTGTCAGCCCACAGGCCCGTCATCCCAAGTTGGGGAAAGTCCCACCTTATTATTCCTCCAGCTGGGTTTTTTTCAGTAAAGTCTCCTGAATGTAACCCAAGCTGCACTGCCTTGATGTACCATACAATGCCAGAGATGATCATCTGACCATAAAGCAGACACGGTTGAGTACGCTTAGACCTGACTTTAATGTTTCTGTTCATGCTGCAGGGTCCACTTACAGCGTCTTGTCCACCATGCCATCGGACTCAGAAAGCAGCAGCTCTCTCAGCAGCTTAGGTGAGTGTGGTATTCATGATGACTAATCATTTAAGGTAAAGATGGGTCAAAACATCTTCTTTGGAAAACGGGGGAAAAAAGAAAAAACTGTTGTTCTGGAGAACCAGCTGGCTTCTAACTGTTTAGACTCTAAGCACATGCAAGTGATTACACAGATGTGACAAGGATTTAAAAATACACACACACACACAGGGAGAGAGAGAGAGCGAGAGAGAGAGAAATGTGTTTCTCTTCTAGTCATTCGCTTAGGGGAGACTGACTAGAAGAGAGGATTGGCCCGTGCTATTGAAGTTGAAGCAGTCTGTATCACCAGGTTTATTTCTGTGGTGTATTCAAAAGTGAAGAATAGATCAGTGATGAAAGACAAGATTTAACTGATTTTAGCTAAAAAATGCAAGCATGGTTATGTAGATTAAATAAAGCAATGGTCAAGCTCTTTACCCATAATATAATCATCAACTCCTATGTTTGTAATTTATTCCTTCAGCCAGGTTTGCAGCTCAGATTAACATTTTTACTGAAATACACATATACACTCTAGCTGACATAAATAAAACTGCACTGAACCCGGTCACTAACATCATTTGAACTTTGTGATCGGCACAAGCCACCAGTGACATGCTGACTCACACAGGTACTCCTGCTCCAGCGTCCTCCCCTCCACCTGCCCACATGGACAGCCACCAAGTGAATGAGAAAATGGAGACTGTTCTGTTCCAGTTGAGACACGTGACTCGTGAAAGGGATGAACTACGCAAACGTCTCGCCCTCTCTTCACCTGGAACCACCTTCGATGACTGCAGGTAGTGTTATAGTCTCATTCTACCTAACTGCCTATTTGATGTAAACTTGTGCTTGTTTTGTTTTTGAGTTGAGCATAAATGTGAGGATATAACGTTCCCTCTTTCCTTATGCTCCCAAAAGTGCAAAGTTTGCATGTTTATCTCTCTTATTGCTCTCACACTGTCCCATGTGGCATCTTAGAACTTGGTTCTTGATGCGTTACAAGTTTGTTTCCCTATTTCCTGCTCTGTGAAATAGACCGAATGCAAAAGCAGGTCATGACTATGAGCGTCTGAAGCTGCAGTGTATGAAGGCAATGGCAGACCTGCAATCCCTGCAGAACCAGCATGGCACCACCCTGAAGAGGTGCGAGGAGGCTGTGAAGAAAGCAGACTTCTATCAGTAAGTGGAAAGCCTACTAGGGGACTTTGTAAATTTTTTAACAGCCGGTGCATTTGTGCTGTATGCATTCATGCTCCGCCTGCAGCATTTTTAGCCAGTATTCTGATCTTCCTCACATATTCACTGCAGATTGCGTAGAACAGATTTTATTTTTGCAAGAGTGATAGGGATGAAGCCTTTATATCAGTTCAAAAGCTCAGTTAAGCTATAAAAATCCTAGCAGGTCTTCTTCAATTTTATTTAATCTTCGGGATTGTTTTAGGGGGGGGGACTATTTGTATTCTTTTCATAACAGAGTAAATCAGACATTTCTGGTCAAAGGTTGAGAGAAGAGACTAAAATATGCTCTATAAGTAATACCTTTTTGTAAAGAGTTCACCATAAGCATGCTCTGTAATCAGTATGTGAATCCTGTGTATGCGGCACAGCATCTGTGCCGTGAGGATAATGCTGCGAATGGAGCATTTGGTGTCTGGTGAAATAAGCTGTACCGAGTTGACATGAAGGGAAGGCTGGTCCATTTGTATGATTATTAATGATGCCATACAGCCTCTGAAGTGTAGGGAACCAACATCTGGCCCCCAATGCAAACAGACAGATGAAGGATTATATCCGTGTTTAAGCCTGTACTTTTGGGTCCTGTTTGCACATCAGAGAGAGTCTTTATTTATCAATGTCCTCTCTGCCTCTACTCACCCATTCACTCTAAGCAGCATGTTTTGTCAATGGAAAATCACATTCGTGTCTAGCGGGTATAAGCATTAACCCTTAGTAATTATGAGGAATTTTAATTAGTCCTCTTAGTAATTCATGTTTTAGAAAATTTCAAATTAAAGCTTTGTTACATAAGAGGTGTTTTTTACTATTAATATTAATATAGTGACAGGAAGACCACAACAGGCTTGACTGGAATAGTCACAATATTATAATCTAATTATTTTATCATGTAACACTAAAATCAAGAAATGGCTCCCTATCTGAAATGTTTTGTTGACAGCACGGTGGCGTGGTGGTTAGCACTGTCGCCTCTCAGCGAAGAGGTCTTGAGTTTAACTCCACCTCCTGGCTGAAGGGCATGTTCTCCCACGTTTGCATGGGTTCTCTCCGGCTTCTTCCCACAGTACAAGAACAGGATTAGGTTAATTAGTGATTCTCAATTGCCTTTAGGTAGAACACAGCAAAGCCATCTGTGAATGTTAAAAAAAAAAAAAATCAAACAAAAAAACAGTTTGTTAATGTGAAGTTATGTCAACACAGGGTATTTTGTGCACCTTGTGTAATTTCATTTTGAGGTAAAACCGGCAGTTATGACCAATTCTGATAATCAGTCAATCATTTCCAGTTGCAACAAAATATTTGTGAAGCCTTTTAAAAATTAAACACAATCTGACTAAATTAATATACCAGTTATAATCCTGTACAATGTAACAACTCATAGAGCAAGTTGGCAAACTGTTGTGCTGGCTACTTCAAAACCTGCTTGGAGTTGGGTGTTCCAGTAAAGGAGATAAGACTGACGTGATTATCCTGGAAAGATGACACCAGCAGAACAATATGTAATGAAATCCTGAAAGAGGTAGGCAAAGAACACAAGAGGAAGTGGAAAGCACCCACAGAAATCTCTTCAACATGATGTATTAATGGGAAAAGACCAAAAAGGAGACTAAAATGCGCTTGACAAATAAAATAATTTTTAAAAAGAATAATAAAAAAAACAAAATAATCTGAAGTTTGCAAAAAATGGTGTTACGTTCCACAATACTTCTGGGAGAAAAATCTCTAGACCAGCTGTAAGGCAACGCAGAAGAAGCGTCATAGTTTGGGACTGCTGTACTGCTTCAGGGCTAATATACCTTGCAATCATTAATTTATGCAGTTTACTTTGAAACTGGACCGAGAAATTGTTCCTGGAGAATGTCAAGGCAGCAGTTTATGACCTGAAGTTTGTAAGAGTGTTGGTGATTCAGCAAAACAATGGCCTATAGCAAATCAACAACAACAAGTAAATCATGTCCCAGTGGCCAAGTTAGAGTCCTGACCATAAATCAACAGAGCTGCAGTGACATGACTGAAAGAGGGCTCTTTAGTTAAGGTGTCCCTGAAGTTTTAAGCTGAAATGCTTGTGTATGGAGACTGGTTAAAAATGTTTCTTCATCTTGTGCAGATTTCATAGCCAGCTTCAGCAAACATTTTAGAGGTTTAAGCCAAATATGTTATATATTCTTTGATTTATGATCTGTTAGTTGAACATATGTTGCTAGAGACACAGTGGATGCAGATATATATTCAGTGCTGTAAATTCTGGCAGCACTCATGGTTTGGTTGCACCCATGGTTCGATTGTACCCATTCTGCTATCTCCACAGTACACTGCACAGCCGTCTGGTGAGCGAGCACACCCAGCTGAAAGAGGAGCTGGAGGTGCTGAGACAGGACAACATCCAGCTGGTCAGGGAGCACAACCATGTGAAGCAGGCCTGCGAGGAGCTCAGGAGGCTACATGATGATGATCAGAGGGAAGTGGCTGACATGAAGATGCTACACCAGCAGGTGCCTGTATAATTTTCAGTTCTGTCACCATTCATGCGTCATGGAAATGGGACACAAACAACATACATAGACAAAAACATAAATGGATATATATTATTGAGACGCTTGCAGACACCCCTTTCCATCTCTAGTTGGCCGCTGACGTAAAATCAATTGGATCCTGACATTTGAGATAGAAATTAATTTGTTCTTGTCTCACTGACCATTATGTCCAAAAGGACAACGTTGTTCAGACAAATGGGTTCAGACAAGGTCTGTCCTCTCCACGTCTCCATCCATCAAAACATTCTTTCAGATTACAAAAATGACTTGACCTGAGTCGCTCACCATTACTCAATCTGACATCCACCCTGACTGCAGTCACACGACCATATCATTAAATGTTTGCAATGCCTTATATAACCATGGCAAATATGTATAACAGGGCTACCTGATAGCAAGGATATATCCCCCATTGTCTCTAGAAGTCATGTCATCATTGCATAAACTACTGTTTAGCCTCAGTCAAATTAGGAGTCAAATTAGTTTTAAGTGATGCCAGCCCAGAGAAGACATTTATTGTACAGTTGTTAGTTACATACTACATACTATCATTTTTAATGTCTAAATTTGGCCTGGTTTGTCCGTTTTTGGCACAGTGTTCATGATTTGGATTGAATTCAATAGTAATTTAAATAATTACAAACAAAATATTTGTAAACATGAAGCCAGACTGAGTTCATTGCATGTCATCAGTGCTTAATTAACCAAATTAACTTACTGGTAGCAGGTCAACATATTTATTCAGCTGATTTGACAGAAAGTCTCTCTGTCAGGTCGACTGTACTTATTGTACATTTGAGTGTCCTCATCTTTTAGCTCTGGTTGCTAATTGGTGAAACTGTGATAACATTACTCACTGATTCAACCACAATCCCCTGAGATTGCTTCCTGTACAGTTCCCACAGCCAGAACTAGTACATTTTAATGGTAATACGTTTGCATGTAGTACACCCCAGTTGCTGCTTGCGTCAGAAGCAGACTACCCTATAGTATGCTAAGAAGCCAGACAGAAGCTAGATACAAGCTATCATCTGGTTTATTACAGTTCAAATGATATTTCAACACAGTTTAAAGTAACTGTTTGTTTAATCTGCACTGAAACGGGTAATGAAGTGATTTGTATCAAACAGCACAACATGCTTTAGTCAGCTTGGCAGACCAAAAGAAGTGAGACAGCATCAACAATGAAGCTTATCTGTTTGTTTTTCCATCTACAAAGTTGAAAAGAATTCTGGGTAACTTTTTCCAAACAACTGCATTAGGTCTCATCTTGATATAATTTTATGTAAAGTGCGCAGTCCTACTGTTGCCCTTTAATCCATTAATGAAGCTGACTTATGCTATTTGCAGGTAATGAGAGAGGGCTCCCCCGATGTCCTTAACAAGCTCTACGACACAGCTGTGGACAAGTTGGAGGCTGTGAAGAGTGACTATGAGACTCTGAGGAAGCGCTACAATGACAAGACAGCCAGTCACAATGCAGACTTGAGTCGTTTGGACCAGGCTGAGGAAGAGAACCACCGGCTGCAGAAGCAACTCGACATGCTGCTGAAACAAAGAGATGCTGCCATCCACTATCAGCAGCAATATTCTTCTTCAATAAGAAGGTAAAGTTGGAAATATCAGCTCTACAAAACCAGCAGCAACACAAGCTTCACACAAAAACTGAGCAACTGTTTAAAAAAACTAAACGGCACTTGCTGCAAATTATACTACAAACTGAGTACTTGAGTACAGCGCCAAATCTGCACAGTGCTTAAAATGTGCTTAATCCAAGGCAGATGAAGCTTTGCGGCTGTCCTCCCAGTTATAGTTTTCTTTTGAGATGCTTAAACTCCACATTTGATCAGTCTATGGTCATAATTGTCATGATTTTAGCATATTAAGCACAAGACAGTTTAGAAATGTTTACCCTTTGGAAATTAGTAAAGAGGCATTGAATCTACTTTCTTAATCCCTGCCCGATGCAGGTTTGACAACACCCACCACGAACTGTCCAAGGCCACAGCTCACAATAAGGAGCTACAGCGAGAGATGGAACGGCTGCAGTCTGAGGTGACACGGCTCAAGACCCAGCAGCTCAAGGCGGCAAAGGACAGCGAGAAGTACAAGGAGGAGCGGGACTCTGTGATCAGTGAATATCGCTTGATCATGAGTGAGCGAGATCAGGTTATCAAAGAGGTGGACAGGCTCCAGACAGGTCTGGAGATGGCAGAGGCGAAGCTAAAGAGCACTTCGTCAGAACGACGGGTGGCCAGTGAGGAGCTGGAGGCTCTCCGACAGGTAAAAGCTAAAATTAACCATTTCACAGACAGGATGAGAAAACACTGAAGGGATAACTGTTGTGATAAGAGACATTTGGAATTATACATGCACTGTAATTAAAATAATTACTTAAATTAAAAGCAGCCCTGTGAATCTTAAGCCAAACTGTTAATGAAAAATGACTAGTTGCATAATATCTGTGTCTCAAATATCTCTTGTAGTTAAGCTGCTGAAGTCATTCTTTTTGGCAATACTCAAGAGTTTAGGGTGGCCAAAAAGTAATGACGTCATCATCACTGCTATTAAAACCAACAGTTCAGGAAGATAAATTTTGTTATGCTTTTTAATTCTTCTGTGTGAAATGAACTTGAGAAGCTCCCCAAAATAAATGTATAAAAAAATCCTTTTGAGAGGAGCAAAATTTTTTAATTCTTCATTTAATAGGAAGTTTGTCTGGCAGCTTTGTTCTGATATAAGAATTTATTCCTCCCTGAGGAGGGAATTCCCGAATCACAGCAATGCAAGAAACAAGTCGGCGTAAAAGGAAATGTGCAACTATGTGCAAATTACATTAAAATATTCCAAAATTCTCAAAGTAAAAATTGACTGACAGAGATATAGACATTTACTTTATTTTTTTTTTTTAATCACCCATTGTTTTTTATTTATTTATGATGAAGGAGCTGGCCTCAGCACTGGTGGACAGGGACCGAGCAATCTGTGAAAAGAATGAACTGCTGGAGAAATACTGTCACGAGGTCAAGGACAAAACTGAGGCCCAAAAGGAGCTGAGCCAGGCCTGCAAAGACATTGAAACAGTGCGTGAGGAAAGGGATGTGGCCCGAAAGGAGAGGACAGAGGCCATCATCCAGAGGGACCAGCTGTTGCAAGAGTATTACCAGGCCAGACAGGTAGCCAGACGGACAGATGATCTATCATCACAAATGGAGGGATTGGTTTATTTCTCTGACAGTAATCCCTTCATCCCATCTCACATAGTAGTAGTAGTAATTTTTTTTTTTTCCAATCAGCTGGGTGGTGTCTACATATTGATTTCTGTTAAGAAATGTGTACTCACCCATCATTCTGTTTACAGTGATTGTCAGATTAATTACAATAAAAGTCAGGGATGCCTACATTAGGGAATTACCAATAATTACAGTGTCAAGCCTCACCCCCACTTTGAAGAACACATGAAATCTGCACTGCGTCAGAAATGGATTGTTAAGCAAAACGGTAGACTTTCATGGGATTAATTCAGCCGTGTATCTAGTGCAAGCACTCTAGATACACCCGCAGACTGTGAGTTTTACATTTGTTTTATTGTATCTGGTTTATATGCCTAATCCAGTCTGTACATCATAGATGGAAACTACATCTTAGTTTTCAGAAACTTGTTTTTGGCTGGAGTCAGTTAAATTAAAAGTTGTTTCTTAAAATAAATTTTAAAAAAACTTCTTCACAGCATGTAATTAATCCCTTGTATTAAAAGTACAAGGCACTTTATTTAGTCTATTGATTAGTGTACAAGCAGGAAAATTAAACAATCCTATTACTCAAACAAACCTTTGTCACAGCAGCCATTTTGACTTGACATGCTAGAGGTAAACACAGGTGATACTAATCACATTAAAGCTTCACCTCAATAGAGAACAAGCTTCATTATTCTAATTTGTAACATCTGTGTTAGTGCCGGTCAAGTCAAAATGACTGCTGTCATACGGGTATTTACATCAATGAGCTTTCAAGACTTAACTTGCACTAAAATGATGTTAATTAAAAGCATGTGTTGAGTATAATATTACTGCAAAGTTGGTGTACAGAGTGGGTGAAAGACAAAAATACTTCATGACACACATTTAGAGGAATTTGATGCAAATACCATATTGGACTAAGAGCGCCTAGCTGCGTGCATTCTTTATTCACTTCTCTGGTGACATTTATCACCCATCAAGTTGATCTACTTCTGCAGGAACAAGACTCTGCCACCATGAACATGGAACGGGCCACCAAGGAGATTGAGATGCTGAGGAAGCAGTATGAGGCCATCTCGCAGGAGCTGAAGGAGGCCTTGCAGGAAGCTGAGGTCGCCAAGTGTCGGCGGGACTGGGCCTTCCAGGAGAGGGACAAGATCGTAGCAGAAAGGGAGAGCATTCGGTAGGAGGGGAGGGGAGAGTGCGTGTGCGCGTATATCATTGCAAAGAGACTTGGACAAAAATAGTGTGTATTTTATGTGACATCTGATGACAATATGTGCATCACTCAGAACACTGTGTGACAACCTGCGACGAGAAAGGGACAGAGCTGTGAGTGATCTGGCAGACGCTCTGAGGAATCTGGATGACGTGAGAAAGCAGAAGAACGATGCGACACGAGAACTCAAAGAACTAAAGTGCGTTATTTACCCCAAAAGTTTTTTTGTTTTGTTTTTTGAGACAGAAAAATATCTCGTGCTCTATTTTAGGTACACTTGAATATTATTCACTGATTTATATTTGTGTTAACAATGCTTCTCTTGCTTAATGGTCTTCTGTGCCACCCAGTGGAGGAATTATATTTACACACAGTTCAAATTACTCTAGAAGAGCTACATATTTCATGTTTCCTGCAGAGAAAAGTTGGAAGATGAGCTGGAAAAGGAAGCAAGATATCGTCAACTAATGGCCCACAGTTCACACGATTCAGCCATAGACACGGACTCAATGGAGTGGGAGACAGAAGTTGTGGAATTTGAGAAGCACAGAGTAAGAACTATTTATAGTTTTTGTTTGTGTGCTTTTTAAAAAAAAATGTGATTTGCCTTTAGAGAATTGCACTTAATGAACTAATTCAGAATCAAAAAGTCATAATATTCCTCATGATTTTTCATTTTTTGCAGGACATGGATTTGAAAGCACTTGGATTTGATATTGCTGAAGGGGTAAATGATCCCTATTTCCCAGGGGACTGTGGTGTATTTGTAACTAAGGTGGATAAAGGAAGTATTGCTGAGGGAAGATTAAGGTAACTGTCACCTCAGTGTATATAAATGTTTTGATTTCCCTGTATCATTTGACACCTGAGTTTTGGTTCTGATAATAAACTTTATTTGGAGAATAGAAACACATTTTCATTGTAAAATGTATTGTACCGCACTCTGGGAAAATCAGATTTTGATACATATCACTTTAGCATACACAATACTACCAACACATCATAGTTGGCTTCTGTTTTATTATTATTATATTCTTTCTTATTTCTTTTCAGGGTAAATGACTGGTTGCTTAAAATAAATGATGTGGACCTGACCAATAAAGACAGGAAGCAGGTGATCAAAGCTGTGTTGAGTGGTGAGGGTGTGATTAATATGGTGGTTCGCAGAAGAAAGTCACTAGGAGGACGACTCATCACTCCAATCCAGATAAACCTAGCTGGACACAAAGGTCAGCTTCAATTTCCAAATAAGTAGTAAATTTCACTATTATAATCTCTGCCTTGACAAGCTAGCAATGACATTAAAGTGCAAATCACTATGATGCGTATTTGTGTTTAATTATCTGTATATGTGACTGTAATTAGGGTGTGTTTTTTCTACTCGTTTTTCCTCCCAGACAGTGGAATAAGTTTGGAAAGTGGAGTGTTTGTTGCCACTTTGGCTGCTGGCAGCCCAGCTGCTAAAGACTGCAATCTCACTATTGGTGACAGACTGCTAGCTGTGAGTATGATCACTGAAAAGTTTTTAATTTGTTTGATAAAAGTCTGTTTGTTATCAAGAGATGCATGTAGGGCATCAATTGTGGTCTCTAGTGCCCTCTATTGACCACATTGAAGTTGTGTTTTAAGAGCTCAACTGCAGCATGTTCTAGCTACTCGTCTTCACAGTATAGCGATGCGATAGTACAGGAACTTTGTGAAATATTCAGTAAATTTTGTCATTGATAAAAATTCACTTAAGGTACCAAAATATCAGCCACAATACAAAGAACTCAAAGTACACTGCTGCACACTATTAACATGGTTTTGCAATTATTATATATCAGTTAATATAAAGTCTGTCAATGAAACTAGGACTAAATGTTTTTGAAAGTAAACTAGCATGTTCAGCAACGCCGCCTTTTCACACAAACCATACATGTCACACCTGGCCATAAGGTTAAATGCACACAGTTAACACAGGTATATAGTCTACTAATCTTTTGATTTCAGCACTTTTATGTAGGATAAATATCCCCCCCCAACAAAGGTGATGACTGGTAATCATTTCATAGTCTTGACTATATTTAATAGTTTTACACCACCATACATGTAGCACTTTATTAGTCTGGAATATGCCTGTTATTCCAAACAAGTCACATTATGATCTGAACCTGTCTTTCAAATTTTATTTTGTATATCATTTTATTCTTGCAACTTTAACACTGCTCAGAATTCAGTAATAGACATCATTTCCTGATAGTCGTACATCATGCAATGCATCACAGCTGGCTGCTTTGATGTCAGTATCGATAACCGTACTGAATACGAGTCTAAGCTTCATCTTTGGCAGGTCTCAGAATCCCACTTAAGTCCGGAAACGTCTTGTTGTCCTTCCTAAACTTTTGAGACAGGAATTCATTATGATCTCACTTTGTCATTAAAAACAGCTTGCATTATTTCGTGCCTCCATAATCTTAATCAAGAAATTTTAGGGGTTTGTTTATTTTTAAGGGCAGGTGGCCACCAAGTTCATTTCTGTCATCATGCATTTGTAATGGTTAATGTTGTGTAAATGTGAAATGAGGATGCACACACCTCAGATAATCTGAATTCTCACCATAACTAGCACATTTGCAAGTGCCATTTCAAGATGATGATGTCTAGGTAAGTAAGCTATTTTCTTGCACCCAGATCAATGGAATTGTGCTCGATAACAAGTCCCTCTCTGAATGTGAGTCTCTGCTAAGAAACTGCCGAAATTCTCTCAGCCTCTCCCTCATGAAGGTAAAACCCTCCATAACCCAAACACATACAGATTGCCGTTTACTCACTGTCACAGTAACAACTGTAACATCACACGCTGCTGTTTCTTCTAATGGACTCCCAACAGTCAATTATGCTTTGTGCTAGTTGTACACTGATTACTTCATGCAAATGTTCATTGGGTTAAGATGATGCAAAGTCTCCCCAAAACCTTAAATGTGACAAGTATCTTTAATTTTTTAAATGCCATCTCAAATTCATGGTAAAAAATGTCAGTGATCTTCCATGTCACCAGAAACTATGTATTGCATATAAAATAGTAAAATGCATATTCATCAACATTTCTTCCTGCACAGTTCTTTCCACAAAGCTGTTCTGGCCAGAGTTTATACGAAACTTTGAGAGACTCTGAAAAGACCCCACGACTCCAATCCTGTGAGGTCCACACGAGGAACTGCAGAAACTCTAAGCACAATTGTTCCACACAAACTGACATTTGTAGCTGTGACTTTGGCAGCAGAGGGGAGGAAGCATCCAAGGATACAGGCGACTCCCTGAATAGCAGCAGTGTCAGCACTCACTCCCACCACAAACCCTTTTCCAGTGGGTCCCCTCACTCCCGTTCCTTTTCCGCCTCACATAGTCCTTCGGAACCCAATCCAGAATTCTGCTACCGGAGGCAGGACCTCCAACATCGGCCTTTTACTTTCACCCCTGTTCTGTCCGACTGCAGCTCACCGCAGGCTGCTGTGGACCGAGTGCAGAGCTCGCCTGTGAAGCCCAGTGGAGGCACATGGCCTAAAGTCATAGTGGGAACTGTTTCAGAGTACACCCAACTGTCCATCTATAAGAAGCCCAAACACAGGAAGTCCATTTTTGACATGAATGCTTTCAGGAGACCTGATGCAGCCCCAAAACTGGACTACATGTCCCTGTCTCACTCACCGCAGAACTCAGTATCTGAATCTGCTCAGACGCCCCCCACCCCACCAGCAAGGAGCGACTCGTTTAGGTTCAAGCATCGGCAGCAGAACAGCTCCGCGTCTGACTCCACCATCACCACCGGCACACCACCCGCATCCCCTGCCCAAGCTACAAATTCCCAGGACAAGGGAGAGGTGGGGAACCAATGCTATTACACTGATGGTCCTCCAGGAGAGGCCATGGGCAGTTCCAAGAAACCTGCTGAGGAGGAGGAAGACAATCGGTACAGGACAGAAGTGCAGGGAAAAAAGAGGTATCGACCAAAATCAGCACCAGCACTACGGCGAAATGTGACTCCGTTGCACATTCCTGTTCCCATTCAGGTAACTGAGAACATGTGAAGGAATTTACTATTTGACATTTTATAGATGCTATGGTTTGTGTTGTTTTGCGTCCCTTTTATTTCCTCAAAAATCAAAATGCTCACAAGCTGTATCTTTGCACCTTGCAGGTACAGAGTTTCTCTAATGATGAACACTCCCCAGAGCCAGTGGACTTGTTACGTTTCTCTCCTATACGAACCAATCGGTACACCGTACAATATGCACCCCAAAGCTACAGTAGCATTACATCACGTAAGTCATGGGAACGGCTTAATGTGTTCACTTTTTTCAATCCCCCCCCCACCCACATTTTTAAACACTGTGTATATCACCACTAAGCTTAAAAAGAAAAAAGAAAATTGATTTTAATTTGTTAGGTTTTTTTTTTTTTTTTTTTTTTTTTTTAATTAAAATTTTTTTGTTTTTTTAATTTTTTTTAATTTTTTTCTTTTTTTTTTTTTTTTTTTTTTTTTGTATTTTGTTTTTTTTTTTTATCCTTTTCTTTTTTTTTTTTGTTGTTTTATTTTTGTGTGTTTTTGTGTTTGTTTGGTTGTTA
>VURO01013674.1:29448-59677 GCA_015108175.1 Pelvicachromis taeniatus | reverse complement strand
GGGCCTTTTTTTTTGTTTTTTTTTTTTTTTTTAATGTTCTCTTTGTTTCTGTGTGGGTTTTCTCTGGGCTCTCTGGTTTCTTCCCACAGTCCAAAGACATGCTCATTAAGTTAACTGGAAATTCAAAATTTGCCATAGAGAGTTTGTCTCTCTATGTTAGCCCTGTGATAGACTGGTGACCTGTCCAAAACTGCCTTTGAAGAAGTAGAATATTTATAATTGTTCCATGTGTCTCTTATTTATTGATGTCAAACATAGCAATTTTGCTGTTACAGTTTTGCAGCTGTTGGCGACAACATTTGTGGAGTTTGTTGAGGTGGAAATGCCAAACAGCAGCTCGGACTTCAGGGGTTCAGTGTGATTTTAATACTTAATGCTTGCAGGCTACAGAAAATCACTGAACATCAGTATGCTGGTGTTGTCACTGCTTTAAATCTAAAGTACCTACAGATGGGTTTTATCTGTTTTTAAAATTTGATTACATTTCAATATATGTTGTCTTGTTAGCAATAGTCCTTTTCAATCTTGATCATACCTCATTTGTGATGTTTTGTTGGTTAAAAAGGATTGAAAGGATTTTTGATTTTCTTACCGCTTCTCTTATGCAGGCAGTTCGACATGACACCTTAGATGTGTCAGGCAGGGCAGGGTGTGGTTGCGGGGGTGTTGAGTGGAGGACTCAGGTAAAGAGTCGTGCTCATGGTGCGTTTAAGTGCTGTCTGAAACATTGTAATTATCTGCTGAGGGCTCGTGATCGAACAGTAGCAATTACGAGTCAGTAAGTTGGAACAGCTGAGTGGCAATTTTCTGTTGTCGTCGTCACACACAAAGAAATGAAGACGTGCGTATGCACACACAAAAAGCTCGATAGTCAGACAGGCAACGCAACATCGATGTCAATATCAGAGTTCATAAATTACTTTGAAAATAATCAGATTTTGCTCTCTGTCGTTGAATCATAACCTTGTTTTGTGCAGCAGGATTTGGTTAGTGTCCTTTTCATTTTTTTCCTGGCTAAGAACTCTTGAGCACATCTCACACATCCCAGTAATAAGAAGTAGCACGTAATGGCAGCAAAATCCTTTGACAATGTCCTCTGCAATTTAGCCTGTCGGTCTTGTTTTTTAACGAAAGGAAATGTATTCCTTCAAATGTCTGTTTAATTGGCCGTGTAATTAGTCGGTTAAGTGTAAGCTTGCTCACGTTGCATATTATAGGCAGCAAGGTGGAGCTTGGCTGTCACCGCACCATCTGGGATCCAACAGGTCTCAGATGAACACAGTTGTTAAACATCTCAACTGTCCCGTAGCCTGCTGTCAGAATGACAGTAGAAGGTGTTTGGTTTCCAGACATGTTATCTAATTGAAAGCTAGTCTCCTGATCAAAAGTATTTCCTTAATCATTTGAACTGACTGTCCTTGTCCTTTCACTGCGTCTTTATCCATTTTAAACACTGTAGTTTCTGTTAAATAACAACTGCATTTAGAGTCCAGGTTTAGCCTGTAATTCTCAGACAAATTTACTCCCCACTTAGTCTATACAATCATGTAGAAAAAATACAAACCGAGTGCAAAAAACAGGACGCTGTGTAAAAATGTAAATAAAAACAGAATGCAATGATTTTAAAATCTCAGCCTCAGTTATAACATTGCTCAAAAACCATAACGTAGAGTTGAGACTGACACCAGAGTTTTAAAAAAGATTTGTTTTATTTTAAATTAGTTGCAGCGAAAACAAAGTCCAGAGAGCCTGAAGGCAAGAAGTGGTGTCTCCAAAGCTCACCTCAAGCATGCCTTGCCAGCTCTTGAAAAGTGGCAACACCTTTAGACACTTGGACAGCTCTGGAAGTTGGGTAGGGGTTGCAAAAGGCTGTAACACCTCCCCAGTTTCCTCCAGGAGCCTTCAAATACTAAAAAAAAGTCAGTCTGTCATCTACCAGACCGGAAAGATCAATGCAGAAAGCAGGACATGTGTGGCTGGCAACAGGAACATATGAAGAGAAAGTCAAGTAGGTGTTTGACTAATGCCCATCAAATTCTTTCAAATAAGTAGACATACATGGATGCCCCTACAAGAGAATCACACAAGTTGTCAAAATGAACAACACATAGGGGTGTAACACAATAGAACTAGAAATCAAAAGTTTAAACTGAGAAAATCTACCACTTACATTTATACAATCAAAAAAGGAGAATCTGGATAAATCTTTGTGTGCAACAGACAAGGCTAAAAATGAACATTGGATGCTCGCGATCTTTGGGATCTACGACAGCATGGCTTTTTTTGTAGAAGAGTGCACCAAACTGACCTGCCTGCAGTCCACACTTTTCAGCTACTCAAAATATTTGGAGCATCATCTCCCTGCATTCAACCATACTTGTTATTAATCTCTGGCTCTCTTCCACAGCATGTCTTTTATCCTGTCTTCCTTCTTTCAACCCAACCGGTCGCAGCAGATGGCCGCCCCTCCCTGAGCCTGGTTCTGCCTGAGGTTTCTTCCTGTTAAAAGGGAGTTTTTCCTTCCCACTGTCGCCAAAGTGCTTGCTCATAGGGGGTCATATGATTGTTGGGTTTTTCACTGTATGTGTTATTGTAGGGTCTATCGTCTGTTGAACAGCTAGAATCCTGTCAGACAAGAATGGGACAATATTCCTCTCCCAAAACTCCATCAGCTGGTCTCCTCAGCTCCCAGACATTTATGTTGTTGAAAGAATAGAGGACGTTACAAAGTGGTAAACATTTTAGATCAAAACTGCGATCAAATTCAAAATTAGCTTATATTTTTCTTATATGGTCCATTTTCTCAGTTTAAACATTTGATATGGTTTCTATGTTTTATTATGAATACAATTTGGATTTATGGCATTTGTAATTTAGTAGTTTTTATTTACATTTAACATACCATCCCAACATTTCCAGAACTCCTTTTCTAATCGTATTCATTCAGTCAGCGATTCATTGTTAGGAAGAACATTGGTCTACAGATAATCTTTCATTACCCAACACATGTCAGGGAGATTTTCACTCTGGTTCATTATCAGTGTGATTTAAATGAATATACGTTTAAATAATTTAGTCATTTTTTGGAGAAATTGTGTCCCCAGCCACATGTTCTATTCTAGTTTAATACTCTCACTTTGAAAAATGATCATGGTGCAGCCTGAGAATAGGCCAGCGGTTTTGATTAATGACGTTTAGTGTCAGGAAGACTAGATTTAGGTGAGATAGTGAAACCTAAATTTGGAGGCTCTGTCTACTGATCAAAGTGACAAAGAGGAGCTGTGCTCTCTGAGCTGTTGTAATGTCTGCATGCGCTTTTCTGCTGCCATTAAAAATGTATCTAATCTATTTTCGTTACATTAAAGTGAAGCCTAGTGAACGATTGTTTAACCCTCTGGTGTTTGGATAGCCATAATGCTAAAAATATTGCACTTAGAAAAGTAAATGTGACATGAACTGCATATGTTAAGGCCTGCTGTACCGGTGTTTTTCCACGCAGGAAGGATTTAAATGTCAAAAACACTGCACTTTAGTTTCTCATTGAAGGTATCTTCCTGCGTTTGACCTTAAGATGAAGTCAGTCATCTGACCCTTTTAAAGAATAATTGGACAGTCATGAATCGCAAATCAGTAATCTTTGAACTCTGCTTTTAGTGTCATGGCCGACGTGTTTTCAGCTTACATTTTTAGATTTGGTCATTAAACTGGTGGGGAATAGCAGCGTGATGCCAATTAAACCTACTTAACGGCCACCACTTTCCCCCATCGAAGCCCGCGCCACTTTATTCATTAAAGCAGAGAAGTGCGGTGTAAGCGAAATGCAATAGATGAAATATTTCATTAAGCTGTCTGCCTTGTGAAAAAGAAATAAACTTTCACATCACTGTGCCATTACTCTAAACAGTTCTGGAAAGAAAACAAAAGTGATGCACTGTCCATCACTAATAGTCACTTTAGTACAGACACTTTGTGCAGAGCTCTTAGCTACACCAGGATTAAGCAGGTTAAACTACAAACATCATTTCCCCCTCAAAAAATGTATATTGTATGTAATATATATATATAAAGCCTGATTTCAGTGATGTCTAGCTCTTCTTCTTTTGGCTGCTCCTTTAAGGGGTTGCCTCCATCTTACTCTACCTGTTGCATCCTCTTCTGCCACAAGTCTGGTGTTCCAGAAAAAGAGTAAGACAACACTTACTCTTTTTCCTCCTGCCTGGCATCTTAACATTCAACATCCTTTGTCCAATGTATCCAGTATCCCCTCCCTCTGCACATGTCCAAAAGTCTCAGCCTCGCCTCTCTAACTTTGTCTCCAAACCACATAACCTGAGCTGTCTCTCTGATGTACTCATTTCTCTGGTATACTCATTTCTAATCCTGTGACAAGTGAGGAGTCAGGGTTAATCTTCTAAACCAAAATTTATGACACTTGAGTAGAGGCGAGTATAAAACCAATGCTTTTCTTTTTTTTTCTTTTTCAATTTCTTTCCTTTTTTGTAAACAAAATTTAAAAAAATCAAAAAGGTAGAAATTAGTATTTTCTTAAAGTTTAAAAAAAAATGCAGGAGATCAGGAGACAAAATTAAGCTTGCAAAGCTTGGACAAGCTCTAGAAATTCAGTATTCCCAAAATGTAAACGGATACAATTTGTCATCATCTGTGAAACTTTACACTTCCAGTTTATAAAGCAAGCTGCATTAGCCCCGTGGTTAAAATCAAGAGGTGGTCACTGAGCTTCATTGGGACATTTTTCTTTCCCTCAGATTTCACACAGAAAAGTTTTTTTTTTTGTTTGTTTTTAAACAAGCCTGTAAAAAAGCCATTTTTACAGGCTTAGCGTTATTTTCAATAACAATGTGCCATTTTTTTGCAAAGAATCTTTCCTTTCATACAGAGTTTATGGAAACGCTCTGTGGCGATGTTTTAGTCGCAGTTCATGCTCTTAATGTTTAGTTGGACTGCATTTAGCTTTGACAATAGCTTGCATTTACTGTGTCACATGTATTTATGTGTAGAGCTGCATTAACTTTTTGCGATGTCATATTGATGATGGGAGAGTCAGACCATTACGTAAAGTATTAAACTGCACATCGCAGCAATTCACAATGGGGTTAAGGTCTGGACTCTGTGGTGGCCAATCCATGTGTGAAAATGGTGTCTCATACTCCCTGGAGCGCTCTTTGACAATTTGAGCCCAAAAAATCCTGGCGTTGTCATCTTGTAATATGCCTGTGCCATCAGCAAAAGACAGCGATGGGAAACCTGATCATTCAGTCAGTTCAGTTAGGCAGCTGGCATTAGGCATGGGCACATCACTTTATCGGACTCTCTGTTTAACCCGATATGCGCCCATCACTCTGGAACATGGTAAATTTGGACTCATCAGACCACTTTACTTCTTTTTCATTGCTCCAGAGTCCAATTTTTATGCTTAGAATCAAGTTGAAGTGTTTTTTTGTTGTTGTTTTTTTAATCCAGTTAGACTCACTGATAAATGGTTTTCTTAAAGCTGCGCATCTCTTTAGTCCACATTGCTTGCGAGTTGATGGCTCACCACTGTCCTTCCATATTTTAATTATTAGCATATTGGAGAGTTCTAAGCCAATTTTGGTAGCTTCAGAAGTCTCTTTAGTTGTTTTCTTTGCTTGATGCATGCCAATAGTTCGACTCTTCTAAAAGGGGAGCAGTTGGATGACAGTGGGTTGTGTCTTCCAACATGGAATCACGCAGTGATTATCCAGTGCAAGGTTCTTATCTGTTTTATTAAATCCAAGTAGTGACTTTTTTAGCCATATATTTCATATATTTACATATGCTTACACTTAGTGACAGTCGTGTTTAAGTATATCTAACCGGGAAGCTAGGATGCTGTTTTACGATATTAATAAGCTGCTTGTACTATCAGTTGTTGTGACTTGAAGGTGAAGTATCTGAAGACAAGTAAATTGCTTGATCTTTACTTTAGTTGGATTTGCCTTATGTGAAACAACATGGCAGACTAAAGTAATAGTTCCTTTAAATAACTACCATTTCTGTAAATAATGATTCTTACTTAGCGGCACATTCAGCTTTAGACTGTGATGTGACACACTGTGTTTCATACAACCTGGGGACTCGCTTACAGCTTGCATCTAATCAAAATCGGCATTTAACTCTGACCAAACCAATAAAATCTATACCTATACCAGATTTAAACTAATAAATCACAGGTTGCAGTCAGGGATACTTGGAAGTTTTAGCGTTTCCTAGCCTTCATTGTACTTATACTGTCAAAACGTTCTCCAAACAATTTAGACGATACATTATTTCAGTTTACTACCATGAACTTAGAGGTCTGTAGATTTGTTACTTAACACATTACTGTAACACTAATTGAAAAAGCTGCTGACTGACAAGTGAAACAGCTTTTTCCTTTCCCTTTCAGTTCCTTACCCAAGTCTTATCCACTCACCGTGATCTGCTTAAGGCGATTCGGAAGTGAGATTCGACGTAAATTCCCCTAAAGTCTCTGTTTCAAGATCAATCTGATAAGATTTCTTTTTTTAAAAAATAAATGATGCAACCTTGGAAAATGTTGGAAGCTTGGCTTACACAGTAAAACCCCTGCTGCAGAAGCGTCTCTGTAAGAAACTCTCCACAGATAAAGCAGAATAAGACTCGGTATCTGTATGAAAACAGTTCATACCTGTTGGCTGGCATTTCTAAACTGGAGTTTCACACAATTGGTTGCTGGCTGCATTAGCTGCTAAGTGAAGTGGACATGTTGTTGTGGTGTTATCAGGTTAGCTGCAGGGCTCTGGATAGGCTGTGAGAAGTCCAGCATGGGCTGACGGTGGTTTAATGGCTGTATACATGATTGAATTTCTTTGTTGAGCAAAGTATTTAGTTATGATAACAAAGTGATTGGATGATTGAAATGTGTTGTCTGTAGATAGGCAGAAATTATGTAAACTGCCCACATTAACACAAGAAATCCATTATCTGCAGAAGTTTGAAGTATCAGTATTTGACTTTTGGCTATTTTTTTATGACTTAACTTGCTTGAGATTTATTTCTAGGGGCTCTTGTGCTGCTTATTTCTCCCTTTTCATCAGTATCTCACAGTTACGTGGGCCTGATGACACCTCCTATACCAGGAACTATCACATAGGCTGTTTTCACTTCTTTTGTAGGTGTTCATAACAGAAAACAGTGATTTACTAAAAAATTACCATTTCAAATAAAAAGTAAAAATAAAAATGTTTATAGTGACCTTTTTTTTTTACAAAAATAAATGCTTTGTTACTTTGATGGCAGCCACACATTTCAATGCAAAGGACAGGGACGTTTGCATCATCTCCTGCAAGAATTTCCTGCATGCCCAAAGCCTGATACAGCCTGCGTATATGCTGAAGACCTCCACTTCATTCCAAAACCTGTTAAAGAATAAGTCAGAGTAACTCATTCTTCTGCATTTTCAATAAATCCAAACAAAAAGACAAACAATAAAGCTTAAGTGATTCTTGATTAATATCCCGTCACTTTTATCATACCCTGCGGGCGACACTCTGGCTCACAGTGACTGAATTCTAAGGATGTAAATCTTTAAAGAGCATAGTAAAGCGCAAGTTTTTAAAAAGGCCTCACTAACTGCAGCTGGGGTTTTTTCCCCAGGCAACATTACTCAAATTGAATTTACAGAATGGCTGTTTGGGACTATTTCCAATCGTTGATTAATATACATCCGTACTCCACTGAGTATTTATGGCAGCAGTGCAGTGGTGATCATAATGGGGCTGTGGTGATCTTTTTAATGGGGTTTTAGCGGGGTGGGGGGTGGGAGTGCACCTACTTCTCATGTGCCTCTCTTTCTGTGTTGATGGACCACCAGTGAAGCTTGACGTTAGGAAGGTACACAGCATACTTGTTAATGGAATGAGCTCATTGTAAGTTTTGGTATTTTCTCGGGATTTGTGGCCAATTTAAAAAAATGTCAGTGGATTTTATGCCCTGAAGAGACATGCTCCATCAGTACACTGAGCTGGGACATTGTGGTTTATTTTTAGTCAAATGCCTGAGTCATAAGTTGTGATTTAAAAAGTCGTATAAAAAAGGCCCTTAATGATGTAGTCATTTGTTGATTTGAGAAGTAACTCTAAGCTGATGCGCATGGGGTATTAATTGGCTTTAAACATTTATTTACTCATGTTTCATCCACATTCCTCAAACCTAGAGACTCTGCTGTTCATAACAATATATTTTTGTTCTCTTTTTTGCTTTCTAAGATTATTATGTGAATCTTAAATAATAGCAGACATTTAATAGTGTCCACTTAATTAGTTTTTTAACTGTAATGTAAAAATGTCGTGCCCATTTGGTACATGCACATCTTTCAGAAGGTATCAGGCAAGGCTAACTTGCCCAGCCTTGCTAACAGGCTGGGCAAGTTAGACCTTTACTTTTTTAAATAAGGTGATTTGGCATCTTCCCAAACCAGACCTTCCAAACAGACAAACGGTGTAACCTGTTGCAGTGACTTTCTATTTTTGTGTTTTGTGAACTAGATTCATTCATGCATTCGTTTCAGCAGTGCTGCACCGCCCTCCGTCTTTAAAAAGATTTATAGTGGTGTGGAATTACAATGCATGGTTGAGGCTAGCTCCCCATCAACCAGAGTGAGAGTCCATTTAGTTTCTGGAAAGTGCAGTATAGTTAGATCCTGGGCATAAAAAACAATCACAATAAGTGTTACGTTAGTGTAGAAATGGTACGTGTTAGTGGAAATTGCAAGAACAATGAAGTTAACCCTCCCCAACTCCTGTACATGTGTGGCATCAGCAAATTGTATTTGATGAGAACAGCTGAAGGGAACAGGCCTCAGAGAGTGCGATGTGTGACACCATTAAGGTAGAAGAGGAGTAGGATGTCATGAGGTAAAGAGTCTGAACTGTGTTGGCCCCCGGGCTGTGGGGTGTTTCATCAGGGAGCATGGCTAACCTCTGCATCCTGTCTCGATTTCCTGCTCTGTGAATCATGCCAGTCCCAGCAGACAAACAGACAGATGGACAGGCAGGCAGAAAGACAGGCAGGCAGGCAGGCAGCCCACTCAGTGAAGCAGAAACACCAGGAGCTCAGTGGCTGCCATGGATACACTCCTGGAGTCTCTTTACTGCTGTCTGTGTATGTTTACTGTATGCATGTGTACAAGCATGTGCTTAGCTTTGTTTTGAAGGCCTTGCGCCTTGTCCCTATATTAGAAATGATGTATTTAACTTTTTGTCAACCAAATTCTGTTAATAAGGGGTTCTGTGGGTGGTAAGAGTTGATGTTAACGTAATGTCTAATGTTGTCCTATTAATCAACAGTGTATATTGTCAAACACATCACAACACATCATCTGTTGCTTTGGTTTGGTTTCCATTATAAAGCCATTATAATATTAGCATTTTGGCTGCTGCCATAGAAGTGTCTGTATTTGTATGTGCATCTATAAACTGACTGCATGCACAGACTTACAAACCATCTAACGGCAGATAACTGCCACTCCCTGTTCTGCTAGAGGTTTCTTCCTGTTAAAAGGGAGTTTTTCCTTCCTGTTGTTGCCAAGCGCTTTGTCATACGGGATCATCTGATTGTTGGGATTTTCTCTGTGCTATTGTATTATTATTATTTTTTTTTGTAAATCTTAGATTGTAAATCGAATTAATGGCAGGAGCTAGAAGTTGTATATCAAAGTTGGATGTAGCCTCCTGGTATTTTAAAGGCCAGCAGGATGTGACCTCTCTAGTTGCAAAAAGATCTTTTGATTTCTCACTTGATTTACTGGCTCTGTAAATCTAATCGCTGGATTCTTCTCAACGTAAACAGCATAAGTTAATATGCAAATTAACTGCATATTGTAACTAATTGTCACAATTATTGTAAAATGAACAGCAGGGTATACTTAAATGTGTGGCTACCTTATGTCCTTGGTTTTTCACTGACATATATGTGTTTTCTTTTCATGACTAGAAGGTTTTACCTGATTGACATCCAAAAGACTCCAAAACTACACTTGTTATAGGTCAGAGCATTGACCTACAGGGCTCAAGGGCTCAATTATTGTATTGCAGGAGTTAATAACCAATACTGGGATTTGTTTTTTTCTCCAGGACGTCCATCGGATCACCACAGGCGATGGTATTAAACGCACGGACAAGGATGATGCAGCGGCCAGCGAGGTGGGCTGGATGACCTCAGTCAAAGATTGGGCTGGAGTCATGATATCTGCTCAGACGCTGACAGGAAGAGTCCTGGTAAGCTCATTCTCAGCCATCATCCTTTGTTCAGCCTTTGATTGACATCTTCAGCTACTTAGGCTTACATGTAGCAGGCCGCTGGTTAAGATGTCGGTGAGATGAAGCGTGACAGCCCATCATAATCATCCCCAAACTTACTGATGACAGCAATTCACTTGGTTGAGCTCCCTTGTAGTATATTTGCCTTGTGATAAACGTGTTATTAAAGGACGAGCCAGAGGAGCCTGCATCAGACTGGGCACAAACTTGGCACGCTTGAATATTCCTTGCTTTTATTTTTGCTTGTCAAACCCATAAATGTGTCATTGGGAAGTGTATCTCCTGGTAGGTTTTCTCTCAGACAGCGAGGCTTACACAGCCAAACAAAGCCCGGGAAACAAAGCAGAGAGATTTAAGGCACGTATTAAGGTCATACACCCCATAATAACCTTGCACGGCAGTGAGAAACAGATGCCAAAGAAAGGAAGAGAGGGACATGTGCAATTTTACAATTGCGTTTGGTCATGCGATGGTGCCTGGTGTGTCTGCTCACAGGGTTAGATGGACACATCCCTTGAACACCTGTTATCATCTTGTGTATTGTACTGTATCAGATTCTTATTAGATGCCATATGATATCTAATCTGGAACATTTCTGCTGTGGTGTTTTTAAAATTTTTCTTATTTTTATTGTATAATGATTTGGCTGTAAATGCTCAGCATTTCAAGTACTGCGACTGTGGAGTGATGAAATGAGACGATATGAGTGGGAGCACTGTGCCAAAGCTTGACGCAGTGCTTCGGGCTTGATCCCACTTTCAACTACCCCCTTAAATGCGATGCAGCATCTCCAGTTGGCTCGACGTGTGGAGGTTGTTAATTTTGAATGCCGGGCGAGTGGTACACTAAACTGCTGTGATGGGATGTGGAATATTAATGATCCACCTAGTTCTTATATGTGGGCTAAAAAAGAAACTGCTGATCACATTGGCAGGCTAAGATGATGGGATTCATTTTATTTGAACACTTATCTGAAGTTGTTCACTTATTCACAATTATTTCAGTTGATTTCAGAACACTTTGTCAAGTCATTTGGTTATAAAGCGGGATTAAAATGTGTATTTACAATTTTTTTTTCTTTTAAATCCAAATGTAAATATTGACTCTGGAGTTGAGTTGATGTGCACATCCATCAAGTAGCAACATCTGGAAAAAGCTGCATAATTGTTTAAGACATAAACATCTGCGATATTAGAGGCGTCAAAGTTGGACTTCACGAACAAATGGATGATGTCATGGTGGCTTCATTCTTCTTTTATATACAGTCTGTGTCAGTGTGTGAAAGGTGATAAAATCAAATATTTTTTACTCCTGGCTTGAGCAACAAAGGGCACATTTTGTTCTTCTACCTCCAAATGTTATGAAACTCTAATTGTCCTCACAGTGGACTGAGTGCAGGGACTAGTGGTGGTGTATGTTGACAGCAACATTTTGCTAATATAATCTCCACGGCCCGTTCTAGGTTTCCTTGTTTTTCACTTTAAAACACCAACGCTTCCCTCAGCTTGCTTCTTTTTGTGCGTGTGTGTGTGTGTGTGTGTGTGTGTGTGTGCGTGTGTGCGTGTGTGCGTGTGTGCGTGCGTGCGTGCACGCGCGTGTGTGTGTGTGTGTGTGCGTGCGCACAGCTCAAGTGCTCTGTCTCAATGATGGCTTGACACAACTGTTTAGCAAGTGCTCATCTGTAACCATGGCAACTGCAGCTTACCTAAACAGGGCAGATGTGTGTTTTCTATTTCAGCCTTTTCAGGGAGCGCATTAAAGCATATTTCCAGGCCATCTGAGAGGAGTTTTACTGGGGAGTAAGAGCACGGAATAGCTTAAATAAAAATGAGTGCTTCTGTGTATTTGTTTGTTTTATAAAGAAGAGCTCAAGCTCAAGATTATATGTATCTTGAGCTGCTATTCCCAACTGTTTTATATTTGCAGTCTTGTTTAATAACAAACAGCAAAGAGTAAATCAGCCAATTTTAAACTTGCACCTCTCCAGCAACCCCCTCCACAAAAAAAAAATCAATTAGTGATGTTGCATATGAATCCAAATGAACAATCAAGTGTGCTGTTTCTAATTAATTTTAGTAATTAAACCTGACTACATTATTAAGTGTAAATGTTCCTGAAGATGAAGAGAATAAATTGAGACAGTTGAGGCATGGATTATGCAAAAAAGAAGGCTCAGCTGCAGGATGCCTGCAGCGTTTTGCAATTTTAATTTAAGTTTCTGAATCTCAGTTTAGCAGATTGATACCTGCTGTTTGAAGATTCAGTTGCTCGTGCCGCGTAGCTCTACAAAGCCTTTTTACAAAAGGTACAAAAGAAAAACTAAAAGACAAACAAACAATCACAAAAATGTAAAACAAGAAAACGAAAATACACAAATGTGCGGACCACAAGTTAAAAGTTAGAAGACCAAAAAAAAAAAATTGATTGCTGAATTATATTCGAGAAACCCAAGGCCAAAAATAAACACATAAATCATACATTTCAATTGAAGGCTTCTGTTCAATTAGCTCTACAGTACAAACACAGAGTATGTCAGAGCACAAAGGTTACAAAGCTGGTTAATGTTTAAAGTGCATGACAAGACATTTGGTTTTCTGAGTGACTGAGTTTGATGGTTGTGGCTTTTTTTTTGCTCACCTCCACTAATTGGACATTTCAACTAAGGGGCCTTGACATCTGTAGCATTACAGATTTTAGCTAAATATAACACTTTACACAGAGGAGACGTGATCACTGTAGACTTAGCTGAATGTTTACCTCTGACTGTGACTGTTGAGTGACAGACAGGTGCAAGCTGCCCTGCGGAAGCTGAGGAAGCCCAGCGTTCATTTGCCCAACCGGCCTCAGCAGATTGTAAAAGATCTTTAGGGCTGTTTGATTAGCAGAGAGGACACTTCCTGGTGACCTTTTAATCTGTAAAGTTTTATCTGCAGGAGATCGAGTCTCTGATCTTTCAGCACTCAAATAAAATGAGGAAAGGTGAGCTCTACTGTTATTTTTCACATTTCAGGTCAACAACATACTGTATGTAAGGACATGGGTTTCCTCTAGATCGGGGACACAGAAGGATCCCATCTGTCAGTTTATGTATTATTGCGTTTTTCCTCCCCCATATCCATTTTTGCATCACACAAGACCACCCTCCCTATTCATGACAAATGTCATCACATTGCTGTTTGCAGACGTCAAAGCAAACGCACTTCGGGGCCTGAACAGTTGGCTGCAGTTTGTATTTGTACAAAAAAAACAAAAAAGCAGCAGGTCATAGATGTATTTCCTATTTGTATTTCCCTTGAGACTGCAAGAAAGTTCAGATAGAAAGTATGCGCCACAGCTAGGCCCAAGTTTGTGTATTCTGAAGGAAAATCTGATTTTTCTTAAATGACGGGACCCTGCTGAGTGACATTTAGCCCATGTGTGTTTGCCTTTAGAAGTCCACAGGGGGGCTTGGATGTCACAAAGCTATTATTCTGGCCAGAGAAAGGTTTTCTATTATTGGACCCCCAAAGATGACCTCAGGTGCTTTTAAGTTTTCAATCTTTGCCCTTTAACCCCAGTCACAGGTTGAACAGAGTCAAAAGCAATAGTACTGCAGGTAAACACCAGGCTGTTTTTGCTTATCACTCCTTTTTTTTTGGAAAGCTTCTTATATACAGTAGCTACAAGTCTCTGCTAGCCATGCCATATGTTGTTACAGTCTCAATAAACTGAGCTGCCAAGACAGACCAACATTTGGCACGTGATTACTACTGTACTTCTGTGTTCTGTTAAGAAAGGGTGGAGCTTGGCGAGCTAAGAGGTGAGCTGGATGTCAGGAGAATGATGGGGTAGTAGCTATAATCAAGTGTGCTGGCATAGACTGTACAGTATGTATAAGATTTCCATGGCTAAAAAAGGGAAGCCAGTGTGAAAATTTCTTTCTGTCAGCCAGCAAAAGACATGTGGTTAAAAGACTTTTCTAATGAGATGGGCTCAATCACTAGTTTCAGGTTTTATTCAATACACAACATATTCATTTTGTAAATTACTGCTCCCATTAGTGTCAGTTACTGTCCACATTACTAATAAACCAAAGTATGGTTTTCGGTAAGATTAGCAAGTAGCTAGCATATGTATGTGCACTGGCAAGCAGAAGTGTATGATGGCTAATTTTTCCCCATCTTAAACCTCTACAGGTTAAACTGTGAGCAAAAGGTGCTAGCTTCAGCGAGGTCACTTCTAATTTTAACATCACCAGCTGTCAGACAAAAAGTTTTCACAATTTAGAGTCGTCTAGGTTTTCTGGGGTCAGCGTGTGTGGAGGAAGTCGTATTGGGCGACAGGGTGAAAGAGTTATTTTCTGGCTCGACCGCTAGATTTGATATCGCAACCGCAGGGGGAGAAAGGAGCACCGAACGAAATTATAGGTGGGCCAGAAGGGCATTTTCATCAGGCAGACACTTACGTCCTCCTCCTCTGTGAGAGGGTCGTGAGCCGCAGCAATTGAGCCGCTACATGGAAAAGCTTTTTGTCTGATGAGAGTTAAAAAGGGGAAAGAGAGAGAGAGAGAGAGAGAGAGAGAGAGAGAGAGAGAGAGAGACTAAACACTTTCATGGGGACTTGCTCTTTTCTCTCATTGCCGATTATGGTGCCGCTCCAGCAGAAATATTCAGAGTGTCTTTCAGAAGTCATGGGCGCACTTATCCTTTACATGACTGAGAATTTATTGTTAGTGCTGCTTTATTGTTCCACATTTTCCACAGCTCAGCATGAAAGGAGTCAGCATTCACTCTTCGTACCCTTTTCTTGACATTCCCAGTTGACTCTGGGCTTCAGGTTAGGATGTTGGTGTTGTTGTATGTAACAGATATTCTTTCAACACGCCCATGGCCTTGTAGCAAAGACAGGACGCTGTTTGCCACCTGTGGACTCTGGTGCCAACGGGATCATGTGTGACTTTCACCGCACCCAGTACAACAGAGTGAACAACGTGGCAGCATCACTCGGCTCTCTGCCCGTCTCTAAGCCTGCCGCTATTTTCGGGTGACAGCAGCTGCCAGGCCTGTTTTGTCAGACCCCTAAAGAAGGAAACAATGCCATGTGAGACTGAAGTTATGTTGTTTCATTTGCTGTTCTAGTTAAAACCAAGAACATCTTGGTAAGTCATTATTGTATGTAAGTGAAATAAAACTAACACCCAACACTACACACTATTACCATCTTGATTCCAGTGAAATCTTTTTTTTTGTTTTTAAAAATTTCCTAGAAATTATGGACTACACTCTTGTACACATACACATTATTGGGTACACCTGACCTTTTATCGCCTTCAGAACTGCTATAATTATTTGTGGCATACATTCAACAAGCTGCTGGAAACAATTCTTAGAGACGTTATCATGTCCATATTGACATGATAGCATCACACAGATGCTGCAGATTTGTTGGCTGCACATCTATGATATAAATCTTCTGTTCCACCACATCCTCAGGATGCTCTGTTTGATTGAGATCTGGCGACTGTGGAGGTCATTTGGTGCATAAAGTTGTTCTCAAGAATACAGTTTGATATTATTTGATATTTGGGATATGGGACATTATCATTCAGACATCAGAAGATGGATAAACTGTGGTCATAAAGGGTCAACAACATGGTCAACAACAATACTCTGGTAGACAGTGGCTAAGGACCCCAAAGTGTGCTAATGAAATATCCCCTACACCATTACACCACAATAACTTGCCTGAAGGCAGGATGGATCCATGCTTTTATGTTCACACCAGATTCTGATTCGAATGGACCAGCAGAATTCAACACTCATCAGACCAGGCAATGTTTTTCCCTTCTTCTGTTATGCCGGTTGGGTTACCCTCTGCAAATTGTATCCTCAGTTTCCTGTTTCTAGCTGTCAGGTGTATTCTGCTGATGTAGTCTATCTCATGTTTTGCATTCAGAGATACTCTTCCACATACTTTGGCTTGATTTACTGTTGCTTTCCTATCAGGTTGAAGCAGTCTGGCCTTTTCCCCTGACCTTTGACACCAATAAGCCATTTTTACAAAGACCAACTGCTTACTTGATGTTTTCTGTTTTTTCTCTGTTTTTTTTTTTCCTGGCCATTCTCTGTAGACAATCCTACTGGTTGTGTGGGAAAGTCCCAGTAGATCAGACATTTTGGAAATACTCAGACCAGCCTGTTTGAAACCAACAACCATGCCATGTTCAAAGTCACGTAAATCGCCTTTTTTTTCTCCATATTCTGATGCTTGTTTTGAACGTCAGCAGGTCACCTCGACCATGTCTATATTCCTAAATGCATTAAATTGCATCCATGTGTTCTCAAATAGCAAACATCAAACCCTTTCATTGCTGGTAGTTTTTCAGATTGGTTAATAAAACAAACACAAAAAAGCAGTGAATCTTCTGTGTTATGCATCCAAACACTGACTCTGGAAAATTAGTTGCATTTATACAGGTTTCTTAGTGTCTTCGCGGATTTGCTCTGGGCAGTGTTTTGACTGTCTGTGTAGATAATAATGTCATTAATATTTGCCTTCAGTACAGCACGTAGACCGATCTGAGTGTTCCTTTGACATGCTTAGCTGAGGTCATCTTGACCTGCGGCCATCTGTGCCTGCAGAGTCTACAGATTGAGAGTTGCTTGATCCTTAACCCTCTGCGATCGTGAGGCCAAATTCTTGCAGAAATCACACCATTAGTTGTGGGCACCAACAAGTATCAGGTGTGATAATTACCATTCCCCCAGGGTGGGGGTGGGGGTTGGTGGTGGCGCAAGCGTTTCTAATTTGGAACCTGTCTATGTTTGGGCACCACATTTTCAGCAGGCTCTCATTAGGCACAAACAATCAGTCAAGTATAATGAGTTTAGTGAAGTGGCACGGTACTTAAAATATTGCAGAAGGGTTTTATGATAACATTCTTCCTCCGATCCCCAGAATCCATTCAGCGAGCGGTTTCATGATGAGAAATTCTCAATTTGGCCGGCAGATTCCATTAAAAATCATTAGCTACACAATGACTAAGCAGCTGCTTGTTGAGCTCACTGTGTCTCCATCACTAATCAGTCCTCTCTTTCCTGTCTCTGGAAAGCCAGGTGTAAAAGATGCATGAAACTCTTGATTGATACTTTAAGTAGATTTTCCCTATGAGTTCAGTTTAATTTACTACCATGGCCACTTAATGAAAATGAGTTACCTACTGGTCATACATCACTTTAGGATCAGCTCCTGCAACCTTAAAAACGCAGGACTGCTGCAGTTATTGTATGTTCAGCTTCCCAGCTACAGTACAGGCCACGATTTACATTTTAACACGTGAGAGGAATTTCCATTTCCATTGTTAGCACGGGGCAAAGTTAGTCCTCAGTAAGGACCCCTCCCCTCTGAAGTGCTGCCTGAGAGTTGAGTCATCACTTGTGCTCAGCAACAAGATTTTTTTCTCTTACACCCACAACGGCAAAGACGATTTGGTTTTGGTATATTTTTTTCTTCGTTGTCATCTTCTCACAATTATAAATGGTCTAAAGCAACAAACTAATATTTCAGCTGAGACAGACAGCAAGAAGCTGGGAGAGGGGGAGATACATCCATCCACGCCTATCCTAAGCTCTTTACGCCTCACTGTGAGAGTGGTTGGGTTGCTTCCAGGATGGCTTAAATCATGGCTAAGCCACTGTGGGATTTGGGGTTCCACGCTGCATGTTTTGATTGTGGGTATTTAATATCTGAATAATGGTGCAAAAATCTCGTATTCATTACAGGACAGAACATGCCGTTTCTGTCTAACAAGCGCAGATCAATTTTTTGTCACATCAAAAATCATAAAATGCAAAATAAGTGCAAATAGATGAACAGGATGCCAGAGGGAGATGTCCCAAGTGGCTTGACGTAAAATGCTCAAGGATAGAAGCATTGTTTTCACAGCTCAGAAAGGACATTGTCAGTGCACTCAGATCAGATGCACTCCCTATATACAGGGACCACTGTCAGGCAAACAGAGCATCAGGTTTCATGCTGCTGGTAGTTACAGGGCAATGTATGCAACACAAAACACAAACTGAGCACTTGTGTGTAGCTGCCAAGGGTTTAGGAGAAGATCCAGTTTCTATGTGCTTTAACCTCCATGATTATTTTGACATCTGTGCGATACGGTAGTGGGTAGAAGCCAAAAAAAACTGAGCTACTGCCTTATAGCATCAAGGATACCATGACCTATATTCTGTAACATGTGATCTTTAATCTCTTCCGGGAAACACATGCCACTTCTAAAACTACTACTTTTGCTATTTTTATTGTAGTATTGCCAACATCAACAATCCTGCAAACATACACAGATTATTGCCTGTTTACAAATTTCAGTGCTTCATGAGATAAAATATAAATGAAACTGTGTTGAGGAAACGGCAACCGCAAACAACATCTTCAGTTGTTGAGGGAAAATTTAACTTTTGATCTTTAAATAAAAAGTAACAAAAATAAATGCAATAGTAGGTGATAATAATCAGTAATTTGGCCAAAAACTGAATGTCCTGCAATAGCTTATTGAGATAAACTGTCCAATTTTATAGTAAAAATGTTTGTCTTGAGAATGAATTAAAAAATTTACTAATTTACCAACAGCTGTACTGTGGATGAAATTTTATATAATTCACTCATTTAATTGTATTTAGGGCTATAGTTACATATTAGTTAAATTATTAGTACAACCCTAATGATATGTGATTTTTAAGACCGATACCAATATCGTGTGTTTTTAAAAATCCGATATTCTGATCTATCAGTCGATATTTTTGTTTCATGTGAAACAAATGATTACTCTCACATTTGTTATGTGTAGCAATTTATTTACTCAGATATGGTCTGCCTGACTCCGGTCAGATCAGCTAGTTGCTTTTTGTGATCATCAAAGCACATTTGTTGACGACAGTGACGCAGAAGGCCCTCTGGTGGACAAACAATACAACCTCAACACTCACAGCATTACTGAAGTTTATCTGCTGTCAATTTTCATTTATCAGTCATCATAAATGCAGATACCGATAGATCAGCAAAGAGATAATATCAGCTCACAGATAATAAATATGAGCTTGCTAAGATTATGTGATAATCTAAAATCAGGATCAGATCTTGTTTACTTGAACTTTACGGAAATCAGATGAGCTGCAAATTTACAGCAGTGGATTGAGAAGTAGCAACATTTTCTATTTCTGAGACAAATTTGAACACAAATGCACCTCTGAGAAAAAATTGCAGACTCTTTAGTAAATATTCCCTCTTAGAAAAATGTTACTTGAATCCTGTGTGAGGGATGATTTTCAAGAGAAATAAAGCATTTAAAATGCTTGGGAAAGTTACTGTGGTTGTGGCCTTCAAGTGTCTTTTGTAACCTTTCATGGTGTTGGATGATTTTTCAGTGGGAGGATGTTCTTCGAAAGAAACTTATTTCTGCTGCTTCTGTCCATGCCCTCATTTTTTTGGTTAGTACCCAAAGCTCGTGACCATATTTGGTGAGTGTCCAACACCTAGTGGAAACCAGTCTGACTTACTGCTGCCAATATGAACCAAGCTCCTGCTACGGTTGTACAGGGACTGAATGGTCTGTATCAATGGGCCAGACAGTTTATACTTCCGAATGACCCTCCACAGACCTGAGTTACTCTGAGTTATTCTGCAGTCAAATATCCACAAAACACAGTAGACTGGCTGGTCAATCTCCCACCCACCCTTGAATATTCTTGATAGGCGGATGTCCAGTCGTCCACGACCAGGACGACAATTGCATTGTTCTTTTTGAATCCAAGGCTTGACTGCCAAATTTAGGAGTTGAAGATCTCGCTGACTGAGGCCTCTGCCAGACATTCCCAGTGTACTCTTACAATATGTTTGGGTATGGTTGATTCTGTTCATCTGGATGCAGGGTTTTCAATGGGAGAAAATGCTACGTCCAGATGAACAGAATCAACCTTTTGGGTATTTGGGATTTACCTACCTGGATGATTGAGCATGCATCAAGACAATATGTTTGGGTACACCAGCTCTGTCCAGCATCTTTCCTCGCCACCTGATGGAACACAGATTAACACCTCTCTGTGTCCAAAACATATGGCCGCAGATCTGATAATATGATTACAAAATCTTACAAAGTCTCTCAGCAGAACAATAGAGTTCCTTAGGTGGAGGACTCTCCAAGGCTGAGACTCTAAGAAGGCTGGGTACTGTTAACTGTCATTTAGCCCATAGGCACAAACGACAGTCAGGACCCGAAGGCGCAGGAAAGCAACCTGCTCTCGTCCACTGGGGAAAAACCCCAATGTTCACACAGTGAACCGGGGAAGATACAAGAATACCCACCCCTGCCTGGCACCAGTCACCGAGGGCACCTACAGAGTGGAACAGCCTCTCTGTTTGCTTTTCAGAGATAGCAAAACAAACAGAGAAGCTGAAAAGTAGGTTCACTCACAAACCTATTGAACCTCTCTGTTTGTTTTATTAATTTTTTGGGACGTTACATGTTTTGAAGTTCACTGAGCAGCACACAGCTGTACTGATGCGTGTTGATGCTGGGTTGTGGAGTGAATCAGGAAGCGTTAGTGACTGTAGAAACACCGCAGGCTCTTCCCCAGGCAAGCTTTAATTCCCAGGAGTTATATTGCTTATTGCCAACAACAACAACAACCATTTTCCTCTCTGGTGTTCCCTGCAGAATATAGTGCTGATGTTCCTTTCATTTTCTGTTTCTACACAAAAAAAACAGCAACAACAAAATCAGTACTTAATTTATTTCTGTTCCCACAGTTGGAGTTTGTTTGCAACATGTTGCATTAAGTGAAAGTATTATTTATAATAAAACATAAATCAGTGGGTATTAAGCTGCCACATACTGTAATTTGGACAGCAGCTGGTGCGAAAGTTCACTGGTTATTTTTGACCTGCTATTTTCAACACCAGAGTGTTTGCTAAAATGGTGTTAATAATTATAATGCCATCATCATACACACTCTATTACTATTTGTGTACGCATGTGTTTGTATGTGTGTGTGTAGAATGTGACACACTATAATTGACACATGATCATAAAACATAGCTTTTAAAATATTTTTTTCTCGTTTGTTTTTGACATTGTAAATGATTTCAAGTGCAAATCTAAAAATGTGAGTTTCACGTCTGTGAGCTCAGATGTAACAGGTTATGACTCAGAAATGAGTACAGTTAAGACTGTAAACTGTTGTGGATGACGGCACAGCTGCTGTATGTGAATCGCACACACTTTCTGTGGTTCCTGTTCATGACTTGGAAAGTGTCGCATTAGTTAAATCAGTGTTTGGGACAAATATATATGGTTTAGTGTGTGTTGGGTCAGATGAAATAGTGAAAGCATGTAGCTAGCATATGTTGCCTCTGAGAAAACTTTTCTAATTTTCCATCCTGGCATTGTCCAACTCTCTCTTGGGGTCTCTCGTGCTGTCATCACCACGAGTGGCTGTTAATTTCCCTCAGCTTTGTCCGTCTGCAGTGAAGTTGCAATGCTTTGCAGCAGCTCCAGGCTCTTTGTTTTCCTTTAGGAATGAAAACTATTGATGAGCTACCAAGGAACCAGTAACTTTGTACCAGGAACTTTTGTCTTGTGCCTCCCATAATTTCCAAAAACTATTTTCAAACTCCACACAGTGTAAAGTTGTTTATATCCACTGTGTAAATCAGAGGATGTGTCATATGTAACAACAAGGTCAGCAGCAGCAGAGTGGGTACACAGTGGCTGTGAATTAGGTACATTTAGTGGATACTGTTTAAAAATGTTATTTATTTTGTGAGTTGCATCTTGTTAAATAGACACAAAAACATGTTGGTGAATTAAGACCGGAAAATAACCACGATGTCTATAACAATGACTTAAATAACACATAAAGACAAAAATCCTTTGTGTCAGCATCAAAACCATTGAGTATGCATCATTTTCTAGCCCTAGTGCTAAAGTTTGTTAGTTATGTTGCTAATTTCAATTTAATGAAAACCACATGAGAATGAATGCATTTGTTGTTGTTTTTTGCATTTGTAAAGCAACTATCTGACTTTTTTTTTTGCTTTCTTGCATTTTATTTTTGTTTCTTCTCAATCATTAGCAAGGCTGTGTATTAGCTGGCTGCCAGCTTTAGCTGGTTATTTAAGACTACACCTCCATGACCATATATGGTCATTTCTGCATCTAAAGTGAATTCACAAACTAATGGGTCATATCCTGGTGGTTATGTCCATCTTTTCCAAGTGCACACTTGAATAATCCTCCTGGGAGAAATGTCAGGATTTGATTTTAATACCAAAAATGTCTTCCTATATTTAACAAACTGTGTTACCTTTAACAAAATGTCCTGATCATAGATGGTAAGTCAGAATAGTTTTTGATTGCACCGACAAACATTTTACTGTGTAGGTATAAGGTCTTTTTTTCTTTTGTCTTTCTTTAATTCCAACATGTGCAAGTGTGTAACACCAGAAATGGTAAAGCCGAAAGTCTTAGTAAAATGTCTAAGTGGAGCTCTAAGCTGTTGACAGTTTCTGGGTTAAGCAGTGGTTGTAGTGGCTAGTTTTGTTGTTGATGAACTGGGTTGCCTGAGATATGAATTGTCGAAGTTATAGTTCAAAAAATCTTTGGACCTTTCACCTTTGGATACAGTGTTTGGATCCATAGATAAGACTGAAAAGACTGTCTTAGTATGGGTTTATGACTTAGTAGTAAAGGTCTCTTAATTGGCAGCCAAGATATTTATTCATCAGCTCAGGAAGAAGAAGAAGAAGCTAAAAGTAAAATGTTTTGTTTTGTGTACAGATGTTCTGTATAGGTTGTTGCACGTTTTGTATACGTTGCAAAGTAGTGCTTAATAACCTGTAAACTCTTCTGCTTTTCAGTGTACGGGGCACATCGGATTTGGCAAAGATTATGTTATAATAATAATAATAACAGCAGGTCTATCCCTCAGGATCTGCTGTAATGTGCGTAGCGATCCCTGATGTGGAAGCAGCTGAATGCAGCACGGCAGGAAGCCTAGAGGACAAAGGAATAATCTGCTTTTATTGACAAGATGAGAGAGAAATCCCTTAAACCCTCTGGTTTAAGGGCTCTGAATACTATACCGTCTGCACCTTGTACTCATACTGGGGAAGATTTCTGAGTGATGCAGTACAAGTCTGAGTATTACATTCAGCCACTCCAGACACCCACTGCATCTGTAAGAGTTTCCAGGTATTCCCAGCAAATTTAGAAGAGCATTTAGAAGAGCTGTACATTACTATCCTGTTCCTAGTGCAATGCCCCCTAACGTGTCCGAATGTGACTTGTAACCAATATACAGTTCAGTGGTTATGTATGCTTGTACATGTGCTGATCGCATTATTAGAATTTTTGATCGTGTTTAATATGAGCAACTACCTCTTTAACAGTATAACTTGTTACAATATGAACAGATCCATAATAATCTAAAGCCTTATCTAACTTAAATTTGGTCAGTCTGGGGTTCAAGGTCATTTTCTCAGGCGTGTCCAACAGCTTCCAGCGTAGCTGCTGCTTTAGCTTGTTTCCTGGAAGTCCCACTCTGACCTCTTACACAGTGTGTTCTGCAATTTCTCATGTGAACATGTGAAGAGTGCAAACATCAATTCCTCTTTCAAACCCTCCCAAGTTGTGTGTGGGGGATCATCACTGGTGATGCGAGCAGTTTACACCATAGCTCCAGCATACCATAGCTCAGGAACAGAAGGGGACATTGTGACCATATTTCACATTCAGATACTGAATTGGGGACACTAATCTTAGAGTGCATTGTCTGCAGATTGCAGGATTGGTAGCTCAGTCCCCTGCACAAGAACCTCAAGTTCCTCTCAATGACCGACTGATCACTGGTTGCAGAGATAACTGTTTTCAAGCCCGAAGGCATCCCATCAGGTTCAGGAGTGAGACTCGGAGCATGATTGTCATTTTGTCAACATTGGTTGAGTTCTGAAGTGCTACAGCGTGCAGGACTGTCAGAGTAGACTTGATTCTACTGTACTGTCCCAAGGATCTGAGGGAGATTATTCACAGGGAACCATCTGAACCATCGCTATTATGTCAACTCAAAGCACACTGAAAACACTGACATCTTTTGGCTACTTAAACAGAATGTTCATTTACTGATTTTGGCCTCTTACAAAATTTGGCTCTCTGAAACTTTCTACACTTCCCTGAAAAGAATATCAAGGTGAAGGATTGTTTTTTTATTTTGGACACACTGGAGGAGAGCCACCACAAACAGTAAGATTTTAGCAAAGACCAGGGTCACTGTAACCAAACAACATGTTTTTTAAATGTTTTTTTTTTAAATCATAAATAAAACATTTACGTGCGATTTTTTATGGGGAAAAAAATCGCACAAATATTGAAAGTCAATCTTTGGAAGTGATTTTATGTCTTAAAGGTCAAAAGCACTGCTCCTATTCAGTGCTGTAAGTGAGGAACAGAAGGGGACACTGGGACCATATTTCACATTGAGTCAGATGCTGAATTGGTAATCTTAGAGTGTCTTGTCTACAAATTGCATTGTTGATGGTTTAATCCCACTCCACATGCCAAGTGTTCTTGGGTAAGACACTGAACCTCAAGTTGCTCCAAGTGGCAGATAAGAGCCTTTCATGGCAGCACAGCCCCAGCTAGTATATGATGAGTGAGTTAGAATGGGTGGAGGAGAAAGTCATGCCAAGGTTCAAAGACACTACAGTATATACGTGCAGACCATTTAATCTGTGGTGGTAAAGATACTCTAATTCTTGAGTATCTTCTCTACATGCATTACAAGTCTGGACAGGTGTGGATTTAAACTGTAACTTGTTAGCAGAGGCGGACAGTAGCAAGGCATAAAATTTGGTCTTTCATTGCTCTGCAATGGCTAAACACTAAATTTACAATTTCACAGTATAAAGCGAGCAGGAATTGGTGCTTGCATGTATCAGATTTTGCTTGCTTGGTTCGAATCCACAATTAAGGAGTTTGCATGTTCTCCCCGTGTCTTTGTGGGTTCTCTCCTGGTACTCTGGCTTTCTCCCACAGTCCAAAGGCATGCAGTTAGTGGGGTTTGGTTAAGTGGTGATTCTAAATTGTCCTTAGGTGTGAATAGTTGTTTGTCTCTGCGTTGGCCCTGGGACCTGTCCAGGGTTTCCTTGTCCTATGGCAGCTGGGATTGGCTCCAAGTGGTCTCAAGAAATAGTAATCCAGGCGTTATCCAGATGTTTTTCTTTGGCTGCTTTTTCACTAATTTTCAACGCAGTTCTTGTGACTATCCACTTTCAGGGGAAATGTTGGTTGTTTTCTTGTTAGGTACTTAACACCAGCCTATGAATCATTCACTTGCATCTTTAGGCAGTTTGTTACTAGCAGCCTGTTACAAAAAGAAACATAATTTCTTTCAGCGAATCTGTGAAAAATTCCAAGGATAACACAGTGGTGTGTTCTTGATGCTATTAACAATTATTAATTATTATTATGTACCATCCTTCCTGTTTTCAGAACATTTGAATGACTCTTATGAGACAAAAACCCCATGTTTTAGTCATTCTGCTCCTACTGGTCAGTCTGTCATAAGCAAGTCCAGAGGGGGGAAGAAATAACTTTGGCAGAGCCGCTGATCTCGGGACATTGAACCTGTCCAGCTCTGTGTCCTTGAGCCTTACCTTAGTCATGAATCACTGGACTGACAAAGCTCAAGGCATGAACAGAATGACACATGATGAGCTAATTTCTGACCCCACACAGGCGTCTGGGGATCGTCTGTGCAGCGCTCATCATCCTTCTGCTGCTGTCGTCAGTGGCTTTCACCCGTTATATAAATCAGATTGTTTTCTTGTCACACTTTATGCTAAAACGCAGATTCAGGTTTTCAATTAGATCTGATGCTGTGCCTTTCTCGGCGCATTACTGCGAATGAAGTGACCGACAGTATTGATGCTAATGAAGGCAGCCCACTCAGGCTTCACTTTGTCTTCATTATTTCTTCAACTTGAAAACTGAATGTAATCAAGTTCTTATTATTTTAGAAAAAATCCTAAAAAAGGGAACTGAGTAAGATGAAAATTAACAACGCATTGCGCATAATGGAAAATTGTAGACTCTTATGTCGTTAATGATTAGGATGCTGTCAAAGTGTCACAATCCAAATGTGGGTTTCCTGCTTGAGTGACACAAAAGACAAGAGAGCAACTTTCTTCTCGTGCCGTAATTTGGACAGTTTCATCATAAATTCAGGCAGATGGGGCAGTGGACTGTTTATGAAACACATGCTGGATAGGTTATATTAAGATTATGCTTGAGGAGGGTGCTGGGCTTCAGGAGCACTATCCAAGACCACATTAGTATGCATGTTGTGTTTTTGCCTGTCACCACAAGCATGGGGCACATGCAGGCATAGCCAGTGAATACAGGTGCAGAGTTGTCTCTCGAAGGCCCTGTCTCTAATTCTTCTATATGCATTATTTCCAGGTAGAGGTGACTTTTTCTAATTTAGGAACTGTTTTGATGGATTGATGAAAAGTATTCTATTTGTGAGCAGATCATCCTTGCTGTCCATGTCCATGATTTGCTTCGTACCTTGATGAACCATACCTTGGTTTGTGTCTGTTAGTGGGGTTAAAGAGCTTGATTGAACTTGGAACACAGGTATCACCTATTGATTGTGATTAGGTTGCCAACTCTCATGCTTCTGGGATGTAGCGTGCCTTTTCCTGCATTTACATGCTCTCACGCTTCCCCTAAAAATATCATGCTAAATTAGGAGAAGGATCAAAGCCAGTATTTTATCGACGTACAGTGGACCTAAGGTTTCTATATGGAAAATACCTTTTATATGGATAAAATTAATAGGATCCATAGTGTGCATCTCCAAAATGAGAATTGTCCACATTTACGCACATGGCATCACAGTGGGGGCTAAATCTACTGGAAATATGAATTTTCCTCTTTAGCTGTTCATGAGGCACAGAGAGAACGAGGGCTCATGGTAAATCACAGTCTAATTTTTAAAAACTAAGTCACTTGAGATGCCAGTGTTGCCAGTTTCAAGGTTGATTTAGACCTGTGCGATGAATCTTAGCACAGCCTACAACCTAATCTATGAAAGACACATATGTCATTGGGAGTGTTAATGTGTTAATAACCTTGTGGTTGTGGCCCAGTGTTTTTGAAGTGGTGCCAGCCATGATATAAACAAATAAAAACAGAAAATATAAACAATTTTACCTTCTGTATCCCCACTCTTCATTGTGGTCACTTTTTTTTGTTGCAAGAAAACATATTTGTCCAGTACATTCATTTATTTCCATTTTGATCAACAGTCTCCACTCAGGAATGTGCTGAAGTCTGCGAGTTCTTATATTGAGGCTAGGGTTATTACTGCTTATACTGATGTTATGTTTGTTGTTCTCGCACTGAAAAATTCCAAAACTGTGGCAAAAAAGTCAATTGGCCTGTTCACGATGATTGCAGGCGGGGTTGAGGCGACATGTTTTACATATTTCCAAGGAGGTGCATGTGAGGTTGTGGCGTAGGTTACAGTGTAGGGTTTCAAAGGGGTTTGCAGTTACGGCATATGCACAGTGTGCATTTTAACACAGGCGTACAAATGTTACTGTTGTAATAAATCATTTGTTACACAGGATCAGAAGTGCAGAGCTCCACATAGCTGTCAGACTTTTTAAAAAATACATTAATAAGTTGTTTTTACTTTTACTAAGTGTTGCTATCTGTTTTCTGAAGTCAAAAATATTTTATTTAAGTTTATTATTTTTTAAAGACAATATTTGTGGTAACAATTTGGCCTTACACTCTAAAGAGCATCATCATTCGAGAATCGTCCTATATAGAATTCCAGATCCATCTACTGTGGTGACTAAAGAAAGAAAGAAAGACTACAGTACTACACTTTAACTATATTAGTATTTAAATATTTTATTTATTTAAACAAATTATAGTTTAAATCAATATTGCCAAAATGATGAATGTGACATTAAGACTGCTGAATAATGTGTGTGTGTGTGTGTGCTAGAACCACAAAAAAAAAAAAAAAAAATAGCGGCAACAAAATTGAAATACATGTAATTGTGTCTGCTGATGCTTGGAAAGTTATAACTTAATCCGTGTACTTTCACAAAGTTAGGATTACAGCTACTTGCTGCAATGAAAATGCAAGATAGAAGTAAAACTGCAGATATGTTCGTGGTTTCTAAACTATTGCTGGGTACAAACATTACTCAGAAATCATCTATAACTTGGAGTTAGGTTCAGTTTATTACACATTGACTGTCAATCAGGTGGCCTGCTTTAACATCTCTTTAAACTTGGGTTTTCCTACTGCATGCGCTGCCCAATGAAACAGCGCTGTGTCAGTAATGACACTGTAAATGTCTAAGATGTTCATCCATTGTCTGTGTTTGTCAAGGCTCCACTCAATCACATTTACAGCTGTTGTTGTAAACATGCTAATTTGCTGTTATCACCCTGGGAAAAGGATAAAGCCTTGTTATTGAGAACAGTCATCAAGACTCAGTGTATTGTTCACAGACCAAGGCCCATCTCACAGATATTTAAACTAAAGAAACTCTGTATTTTCCCGTGCCATACAGAAATCCCAAATCATTTTTCAGTGAAGTTAAAAAATAATAATAAAAATATATCTATAGCAATTGTAATTTTATGTTTTGTCCTCTAAAAAAAGAAATCTGAAGTGTAAAGTTATCTTGCTGTCTTGTGTATCTTGTGCGTTTCTGTATTTTTGTGGTATGCATGAGATACCTCATGAATCAATGTGGCATTTGAGGTCAGACAGATGGGCTGGCTGGAGTTTCCCAGGGTAGTCCTTAGGTAATTTTATTTTGGAAAGCATCACCGTGTGGTGGTTGATGCTGCTGTGGGACAGTCATCCATAAGGAACATTAGGTCAGAGGTTTCTGCTCCCATGAACAAACGGGATTAAGCAGGGCTGTACCCAACTCTCAATGCATCTACTGTTTATCAAGATCCTGTTCTTACAACACGCTTTATGAGAATGTGGAACAAACTGGTCACTGGTTCTCCTCAGGGCTGTTTTGGGAAGAGAGACTCCCTTTGCAGAATTAGCACATTTCTTCCTCAACAAAAATCTTAATGAGCATTCAAAAGATGCAGATCCTTTATTTGAACCAGTTATTTTTGTTCTTAATGGGGAAAAATTAATTTAACGGATTCTCATAAAACTGAATTTCTGCTACTGTCAGTCTTCGCCCCTTTTATTTATTTATTTTTTTCAATTTTTTACAACATTTAAGTATTATTAAAATAAAATCCCAAAAGGTTGATTCCGTTCATCTGGACATAGCGTTTTCAGTGGGTGTTTTCTCCCACTGAAAATGCTACGTCCAGATGAACAGAATCAACCTTTTGGGATTTACTTACCTAGATGGTTGAGCATGCATCAAGACATATTAAAATAAAAGGTTTTTTTTGTGTTAGATGCCGGCTCGCATACGTACATGATGATGAGTCATACTTCAGGAAGCGTGGAGGAGAATGAGTGGGTTTTTTGATGTTTGCAGGTTGCCTTCTGAAGGCTTGAGACCTGCTTGTGAACTCTGTAGCCCTGCACACCATAGACAGCATCACTGGTGATATTGGAGTCAAAAATTAAATTTGTTTCTTTCTGTCTATTTAGTTCTTTTTGAATTGATCCATTATTTGTGCCGATGTGCGTGGTTAAGGAATTAAAAGACACAGACATAGTTAAGCTTTTTTTCTTGTGATTTTTCATTCAGATTTATTTCCAGCTTTTAGTATTTGTTCTTAAAAGCCTTAGACACACAAGTTTTGGAGGGAAAAAATACAAAAAAAAACATTGAAAATCTTAAAACCAACCCTACTT